>VUQR01015111.1:0-15145 GCA_015108515.1 Hemichromis elongatus | reverse complement strand
TTGACAAACATAAGAAGTGGAAAAATGTCTGTTACTTTTGTTTGACTGCTCATAAAAACAAAATTTTTTAGCATTTTTGTTCAGTTTTTTAAGCTATATGACAGCTTTTCTTCAGTATATTATAATGTTGTTGCATTGCATTAAGAGTTGAGTTTCACAGAAATTCCCCCATCTGCAGAATGATAAGCGTTCTGCACTAGTCATCGTTCAAACCTTGTTTAAAACTAGCTAACTACTGGTTTGAAGAGCTAAAAGTTTTCAGTACAAAAAGTATTCATTATTTATTGGCCATAGTGGTATTTACACATAAATTAATATTTTACTTTTATTAAACGTAAGAATTCATCCTGGAAGTCCTCAAACTAAATGCTTTTTCTATCATTTACCCCTGCTGACCCATGTAATCACTCCTGATTACATCACTCCTGGTTTTTACTTCAGTAATTTTTTTTTATTATTATTATTGTTAAGAAGCACTAGTCAATAATGTGCCTGCCTTCCTGGGGGTTCGGCTGCTGTTCTTTAAATGACTACTGCTTTTCCATGCTGTTAATCTCAATACTGACATAAGTGCTCTAGTCCAATCATCTTTTCGCCTGCCTTATTTGAGCCAATCAGCCTCCACTTCACATGGTTTAAATCTGTGCTCTCCATCATGCTTCATTTCATACTCTCAGACTTTCTGTTCTAAATCCTATCACCTATCATTAGGATTCCATTCTTCCATGATGGGTCATTGGAGTCAAATCCAATCTAACTTTATCTCTATCCAATAAATCATCTTGAATTCTTCCAAGTGAGCTCTCCTTATAGAAACCGCTGGTGAGAGTAAGTATAAATGAACACAATTTCTCCTTGCCAGTGATGATAAAGCTGTAGATATAGTAATTTTTTGTATTTTTATTTATTAATTCTATTAGATATTTTTCTTAAAACTCTTATTTTGAAATGAGGCAGAAAGAAAGTATCGCCAGGTTCTAACTATTCACTCCTCCATTTTTTTTGCTGGTTGCCGGTCACAGGAGCAGTAATCTAAGCACAGACTTTGGATTTTCTTTTGCCCTAGCCACCTACTTTAGCTCTCTTGAGCCTAGGACATTCCCAAGCTGGCTGAATAGAATCACACCTGTATGACAAGATGTCATCCTTATTGCTCAAGACACCAATACAGGACCCCCATAACTACAGACAATGCACCATTCTGCCTGTCAGTCTCCCACTCTACTTTCTCCTACCTTGTGAACAAAACCCTGAGATACTTAAAATTCTCCATGTTGTGTCCTCAGCGCCTTCCTGACACTTTTCCAGCTATAAGCTATGGATTCAACAGAGCACTAACAGAGGCGAGGCTGCCGGACACTGGCGCCACCAGGCCCTCTGACCACCACCAGTAGGCAAACGGGTGAAGTGTCTTGCCCAAGGACACAACGACCGAGACTGTCAGAGCCAGGGCTCGAACCAGCAGAGTACCCGGCTGTGGTCGACTCCTTTGTCACGTGGTGCGAGCAGAATCATCTGCAGCTCAACGTGGCAAAGACCAAGGAACTGATTGTGGACTTCAGGAAGACCAGGAAGCACTTGACCCCTATTTCAATCCACGGGGTCAGTGTTGACATTGTGGAGTACTATAAATACCTCAGAGTCCACATAGGCAATAAACTGGACTGGGCTAAAAACACCACAGCACTTTACAGGAAGGGCCAGAGTCGTCTTTATTGTTTGAGGCGACTGAGGTCCTTCAACATCTGCCAGACAATGCTCAGGTTATTTCGTTATTTCTTTAGTGTATTGTCTGTCTTGTTAATGTCTGGAGCACTGTAACCTAAATAATTTCCCCTGGGGATCAATAAAGTATTCTGATTCTGAACCTTCTGATTACAAGACGAACTGCCATCTCTTTGAGCCTTGATCGCCCCTAATGTAATTTCTTTTAGAAAAAAGAACTTTGAAGGTCTTTCTTAGCAAAGTAAGAAAGGAACAGATGGTCCTGCAGAAAAAAAACTGTCCATATGTCTGTAAAACCTTTTCTACAGTTCTATAGAAAATGTGATGTGAAATCAAAAACAACACATCAAAAGCAAGAAATCTTATTCTATTTCATTTCAGATAAGCTCCACTTTAAGGTAGTCTTGCTGTGTCCTGCTGTGGAAGTCCTAAACCAATACATCGTGTCCAGTATATCAAAATGGTCTCCTGCGTTCAATTAGAGTTTCATTTTTGGCAAGATGGTAAAGTCACAGGAAGTAGTGCTGGAAATTTTTGTATCAATCTCATATCAACTAAATACAGGGCTAATTTTGCCAATATCAATACTGATACTTCTAACTTATAAAGGCAGGTTTAGGGTAGAACAGTGTGTCATGACATATGAGACGACTCATCAGTTTGCAAGTTTTGAACACTTTTGACCCCTAAATCACTGTGATTTTTACTTTTTATAAAACTGAGTTTTTTTGGAGACCTGGAGTGTAAATGTGCAAAAACGACTTTGGGTCAATCTCTATTAGAATCTCTATTAGCCTAAATGCTATCTTGCTACTATCACTCCAATAATAATATCAGTATTGTTTTTTGTTTGTTTTCATTTCTTTGTTTGCCCTCAGTAAAAGCTCCTAACTGAATGCAATCAGAATATGCAATTTTGTTGTTGTTTTTTTTTTACTTTTAAAACTGCATTCTAGTAGGCAATCTGAAAAAAATACACAGTAAATAAGTTAATTAACTCTAATAATGGTACAACATCTGTACTCTACGTTCTACAATAAATTACATTAATTTAGAACTTAATGTCACTACAGCTGTGATTGTAAGTCAGATACTCATATTTCCATTTGAGTACAGAAGTTTAAAAATAAAAGTCAGATTGGATTCTGTATTGTAAACAAGGATAAAATATAAATTTGATAAAGCCAAAAAGGAAAGAGCAGAACGGGTGAGGTAAACCTTCTGCTTTTCATTCCTTTTCACTAATACCCAACAATAAGAGAGAGTGTGGAGATAGGGGTCTTTTTTACTCTGGAGTAACAAATTCTGTGACTCAATCTGACGGGCTGTTTAGCTCCTAATCTGCCTCGTAGTGACATTTTAATGATGAGATCACATGGCTGGACAAAGACTAGACCTGCTTTCAACACACACAGACACTGACCACACACACACACACACACACACACACACACACACAAATACAACCCGCAATCACCAAAATAAATACTTTGTGCCCACACCTAACCACATTTCACCAACATAACCAACCACACCAATGAGCCCACCCTGACTCTGCATTCAAATCTGCCAGCGCAACTGACTCTAATTTACTGTTTCAAGTCTCTGTGTGGCACCAGGGTGGCAGAGTGGCAGGGTGGCTCCACTGGGGATTTGTGGGTGTCTCCATTGCTGGAGGGGGGGAAGGGCGGCATGTGCCCACAAGCTGTCTGCCAGGCATCAAAGACCGCTTTCATTTTGTTTGGTGAAAAATGCTGATTTTTACACACTGTCACTTCAACCGAGAGCTTTGGGAATTACTGTTTTTAAGATGGGGTTTAAACTGTTATCACTTTTGTTGTACAGTTGCCAGAAATCTGCATGAATGCTGGCAATAATGTTCATACCAGTTTTGTTTTTTTCCTTTTCCAAATGGTATTTATAGAAATGGAAATTCTAAGATGTAATTAGAGAAAAGAAAGAAAAGAAAAGGATGATCTTTGGAGGAAAAGCTACGAACCACCCAAAACATGTTAGACTGACAGATGTCTACTGGGATTCATTAGACCTGAGTAAATCTCAGGTCTACTGAATCCTGAATACTGAATCTACTGAATGGTGGTTGGACAGCACACTGCATGATCAAAAATTTTTGGAAATGTGAACGATTAACTTGCAGTCTTGTTGCTTTCAAAGTGGTAACTTGAGGATGGGGACCATGCCTGCAAGTAAGCTGCCATTATCAAAGCATCTTCTGGATCAGTAATGGATAAAATGGATAAGTTTGCAATTGAATGGGGTCAAGTTGGCAATTACATAGAATCTATTTGTGATAATACGATTAATTTAGTTCAATCAAATTTCATCTAAAAAGGCACTTTATACTGTAACGTAATAATACAAATTCAGGCATATTAGATGTAATAATCTTCAGAATTCATAACATTCCTTCACAAAGATTGATGTAGTTAGTGCATGACAGTAATTTACCTGCAATACAAACACATTGACACATACTAACTACTGGCCAAGTTCCCAATTGCAAAGTGATGCATCAGAGACAATTTGTGCTCAGTGTTGCAGACCGACTCAGATTGTTAGCAACATATTGGCAATCTATGTTAATACATTAAAGAGCAGTTATTTGCAAACCATCACCAATCTGTCTGAGAATGATTGCTGTCAGTATGAGCTACATCGTAAGTGTTTGAAGACAGGTTACCCACAGGTTGTGGGTGACCTGTTAGTCCAACAAGTCCACAAGTACTTGGTGGCTGAATGTGAAAAAATTTAGTGCAGTCACAACAATTGCAATTACAACAATTAAGGCTGCAGTCCTATTTTTTACTTAAGTGTGGCTGAACCATTGGCTTATTATTTCTTAACATTTCCCTCAATTTGTCTTTAATGTGACAGCAGTGATCACTGGATATTTCAGATTTTATATTTAATCCAAATAAGATGTATAGGTTGTATATTTATAACTCTGTGACTTTGGAAAGTAAAACATTTATCAAGTTCACCACCAGTTCATAAATTGTGTATCAGTGAATAATTTATGTGTCGAGTTGTAATCTCTTGCACTGATGGAAAAATGTGTTACACTGTAAATAAATAATGTTGAACAAGATTTAATCAATATCTAAAAATGTAAAATTTCAACATCATATTGTTGTTGTCACCTGCCGTTTGTCTCTGTCCAATTACAGCTGAATGGTCCAAATGGAAACCATTCAGCTTACTAAGCCAATAGAAAAACTTTGTTGGATTCCAGTTTTATCTGTTGAAGAAAACGCTTCAGAAAAGTTTCATCTGCCTTTTTTTTAACATATGATGGGCCACACTGACACAAATTCACATTTCACTTCAGCTGGATTCAAATTGAGGCTCTGCTCTTTATTTATTCATTGACTTCATAAAATCCACTGTGGTGTGGAGCTCAATAGATAATGGGTTGGGTTCTTTATGCCTGTACTTAACTTAGGGTGGCTGTACTCAGAGTTAACTGAAGAAACTTGCACCAGCCTTTCTGGAACTGAGAAAACAAAGTTACGGTTAGAATTTGTTAAACCAGCCATCTGAAACAGGGCCCTGATGTGTTCAGCTGAAGAAAAGTCTTAGATGTATAAAATATTTATATGACTTTTTCTTGTTTATTGGCAAATATTCCTTAAACAGGAGCAAATGTTTGACTGGTTGGGTGAATTTTTAAATTTTAGGTAAATCGACTGGTTCTTATAGAGTGCTATTCTACTCTGTCTGAGCACCCAAAGTGCCTTATACAATTAATTCATCCACCCAATTTCTTCTAAGCTCTAAAGTGGTCTATCTAACATTCACACTCCGATGGATGCATCGGAGAGCAACATGGGGTTAGTATCTTAACCAAGGATATTTGGCATGCAGTGTGTGTGTGTGTGTGTGTAGGTTTGTGTGTGTGTGTGTGTGTTGATGGAAATAGAGTAAGATGTCACAATGCAAGTTCTGGCTCCTTAAAGTGTTTTAATTTTTCTTGAGCTCTAAGGTATATTAAATTATATATTGGTGGAAACCTCAGATTCTTGGACATTTCTGCTGTTTAGGTTGGTTAGATAGTAAGGGTAATAGACAATGTAAGCTGGAAAAATCAACATGAAATATAAAGATTTTAAGGTGCCCACACCTAGTAGTTTGCTCCATTAACCAGAACTAAAATAAAATAAATATATACATATATATATACATATATACAATAAAATACATTGATTTTTCTTATTTGTCTGTGCTTTAAATGATACAGTTATTTAACCATGATCTCCCATCTTCTCCTGCAAGTCAAAAACATATAATTTGAAATCATGCTTTTGAAATCAAACATAATTTTAAAAGAACCAAACCTTAAAAAAATATTCAAATTCATTAATACTTATCCCTGAAGCAATTAAGATTTTAGATCACATCAAATAAAACAGAATATTAATGTTAACATACTTGTGTTAAATCTATATGTTATACTGGAACAAATTTCTCTTGTTTACAGTCTAGTGTGTTTAAGGAACATGAAACTGTGGTACTGAAGAGAAATTGCCCCATTACACCCACTGTTGATGGATCTGTACACACACAAACTGCTGCCTGTCTAATCAGAGATGCTCTAAAGCTCTAATTTTATCTGCCCTCTCGGCCTCAGAAGGATGGAGGACCACTTGCACTCTGTGATTAAATGACTGCCCACACAAACAGACAGACACATGTGCAGTCAGGCAGACAGGTAAGAAACAAGCAGGGTAAGCATGCAGGTGGGCAGAGACAGACAGGTTTGGTCTTCATTACTGCAACTGCAGAATGGCTTTTGGGGTTAATTAGTGTTTCTATGTGCTTGCACAAACAGGAGATTTTTACCTACAGTAACTGGAAGATTGTTGCAGTGAAACGTGTAAGGTTGTACAAAGGTTCAGAAAAATATTTCTTTCTGGATCAATGTGTTACAGATGAAAAAGGTGATGCAAATATGGTATATGTGCAAAAGTAAAGGGCTATACCGCTTAATCACTTAATTCAAATAATGCCAGTGAGATTGTTTTTTTGGAGTTGGCCTGGCTCCTCGGTTTCAAGTTTCAGTGAAGGGAAACTGTAATGCTTCAGCTTACCAAGACACTTAAGATAATTCCATGCTTCCAACTTTCATGGAACAGTTTGGGGAAGGCCTTTTCCCGTTCCAGCATGACTGTTCTCCTGTGAATAAAGCACCTCATAGATGCTTCAGACCCAGCCAGTCAAGTTCTTCCACTTTGGTATAATAATGTTGATTGGCCAGCTCAGAGCCCTGACCTAAACCCATCAAATACTCTTGATGTGAACTAGGACAAAGATTGGTGTCAGTTCTTTCTAGCCAGCATCAGGGTCTGGCCTCACACAGACATAACCAGAATCTTATAGAAGGCCTTCATCGAAGAGTCCAGGCGGGACCGTATGCAGAAAGGGGACCAATTCAAATTGGGATGTCAACAAACCCCTGTAGGTGTAATGTCTAGGTGGCCCACAGCGCACTGCGTTTTCCATGTAGTGTATTTTAGACCTTTTTAGGTTATATTCTAGGGTGAATCTATTTTCCCCCACAGAAATTCTCTCACAGTGGAAGGAATTTTTAATTCACTCAGTCTCAGTCTGAATAATCTGTGTGGTATGAACATCAAGTCAAAGGGTCAAACTTCTCTGGACATGAGTCATTAAGAACAGCGCTTAAGTACAACTCCCAAGAACCAGTTTAAAGAACCTTGGTGCCAATGAAGCAATAACCAGGCGTACAAGTCACTTAACTGAGCTTTTAATAGCAATCATTTGACTAGTAACAAAAATGCAGAACATTGTTTTGCTAAGTTTTACCTAAGTTCCAGCCTCATGGACTTTTTTTTTTTTTCTTGTATGCTGATCCCCCAATTATCATCAAATCATCAACAATATATCACAGTGTTTCAGCCTTTCTGCCAAGGTGGTTTTGCTAGTAGTCTTTTTTTATCAGTTTCAAATTGGAAGTCTTTACATAAATCTTTATGAACAAAATATCCCCCAAAACAGCGTCCTGATGTAGAATTTTTAAGACCCATTCCAATATTTGATGGTTTAAAACTCTGATATGTTGGCCATTTATTGTTTTCTGTAAGACACACACTCACACAAATTTCCCTGACATTTCTCATTTGCAGATATTTATAAGTCCTTACTAGGATAATATAATGCTAATGCTACAGTTTACCTATCCAGTTTTATGGTCACAACAAACTGTGGATTACTCATTTACACTGATGAGCTGATTGTTGCGTTTATAGTGCTCTAAACCTTTTTTGCCAACAGGAAAGTTGCAAATACCATTTGATGGGCAAAGTATGCCACATCAACACTCATAGCATGGTTGACGGGTGTTTCGCCAGTCTCTTCCTCACTTTTCGAATTTTCATTTGCAAGCGGTTTTAAATAAACTAATATTAATAAATATTATTTTAGAGCTAATGTGGCAAATATCAGCTAATCACAAATGATGATAATGCCATTCTTTGTGACAGATTAATCCGTTTTCTATAGTTAATCATAAAGACTATTAAAATCCAAAAAAAGGGGTGGAGGTGAAATGGGAATATGATTAGGTGTTAGTTTGTCAACAAAAATTAGTAATGCATATATGACAAAGAATTTAAGATATTTGTGGGGTGGCTGTAGCTCAGGTGGTAGAGCAGGTCAGCTACTAACCGGAAGGTTGGTGGTTTGATCCCAGGCTCCTCTAGTCTGCATGCCAAATATCCTTGGGCAAGATACTAACCTCATGTTGCTCTCCGATGCATCCATCGGAGTGTGAATGTGTATGAATGGTAGATAGAAAAAGCACTTACAAAATTGTGCTTGGGTGAATGCATTAGTTGTATAAGCGCTTTGAGTGCTCAGACAGAGTAGAAAAGCGCTATATAAGAACCAGTCCATTTACCATATTTCAGCTTTACAACAATTTTATCATTCAGTTCATTATTTAACAGATTATGTATTTATATTCCTATATAAAAGTTTTTCTATGGCAATAAAAACACAAGTGCTTTAAAAAATAATAAAATAAGAATTCGCAGAGACGTCTTCACAGTGCTTGTTCTGTTCAGCCAACAGCTCACAAACAGCTATTCATAAAAGCTCAGATTTATGAAGTTGGAGCCATAAAAAATTTGGCCCTTTTGCATTGAAATGAACTAAACCACTCAGATTATTTTCTGTAATAAACACTTGATACATTGAAAGATCTACTGACACGACTATAACTTCTAACATACTATCTTAATGTAGAAACTGTTCAAATATTCTGTATGCACAATGGAGGATCTAGCTACCTACAAAATACTAAATAGTAATCTACCATCAGGAGTATATGTATTTATCACATTTTTTTGATTGAGCGTGTCTTGGCTACATCCCAGCTGAGAGATTTGAGCTCTGTGAGCTTTAAATTGCTCACAGAACCAAATATTTATCATTTTCAAATTCTTCAAAAGCAAAACAATTTTATTTTAGCACACGAAAAAACACATTATAGTTTTGTATTTTTATGAAAATATTTTAATGATTTCAAGACTCTTAGTGAAAACACACAGTTGTATGAACAATGATGTGTAGACTGAGAGTTCCACACTTGCCCTCATCTAGACCTAATTATAATCTAAACTCCAAACTTCAAACGGCTCCTTATAGTAAGGGCAGGGAAGTGAAAACCAGACCGAATGCCTCAAATGTCCACAATTTTGTTGTTCATGTATAGGGACAATAGAGGGCTATTCTATTCTATTCTATAACCACCCACAGTGTTTCTGCCACTGGATTCAGGCCGTTACATTGATTTGCATTCCTTGTGTAGTATTTTTACTTCACACAACCTCAAACTTTAAACTTTAGTCTCAGTATTAACACTGAAAATATTTTCTTCACATCTGGTTGTTTGTTTAGGCCCCCAAAGGTAAGTGGCTCCCCTAGGTGTGACACTGTAAAGCGCTTAATGTCCCCATGACAATAACAGAAGTACATATGAACAAAAAAATTACACACACACTTGACTAACATCAATTTTATAGATTTCACTTCATTCTAACCATAAGCACTACTTACTTAAACTTAACCGTTACACATCAAGTCTCTAAATTTCTGCCCCAAAATGAATTGTGGCCATCAGTGCCCCCATAGCCTGTGTACACATAACTACGTGCACACATACTACAACCCCTGGTGTCTACTGCCCTCTACTGTTCATTCCAGTAATAGTTACATTGAGAAAAGACAACTACCAGCAAAGACAGTTGAATTCAGATGTTTTGATGAAGTAGACGTTGGGTTCTATATTTTATCACTATGTTTGAAGCGTTGAGCAGAACTAGTACTGGGCTCCATTAGTTTTTGAGTATATGACCCAGTTTCAGTTGATTATCTTTAACTTATAGCATTAGTAATTTAAGCTGGTTCTGTCTGTAGCTCCAGGAAAAATACTGTACCACGTTTACTGTTATGGAAAAAAAAAAGTTTTAATATGTGCATTGACCTTTGCTGTTGATGCAATTTGTTCACTTAAAATAATGCAAATGGTACTGTAAAGAGTAAAACACAACCCTTTAAGTATCTAAACAACAAGGTTTAAAGCAACTAATTTTTCACCGTGATCTTTATATAATCCCAGTGAAGAATCTGATATTTGCACCTTAAATGACTGTTATTCTTTGGTGCTATATAAATAAAACTGAATTGAGCTCAATTGTATAGGAGTTAATCCACTATGCAATAGATTAGTAGAATTCAATGGTTTAATTCTTATGCAACAAAACAGTAATTAAGGCACAACTAATTATTGTCTCATCAGTGTAAACACTCATATAGTCACACAAACAGAAAATGTCATAATGAAACATACAGCTGCAATGTAGAAATATGTAGGGATATGGATAGTCCCCATATTATAGAAGATTTTAAATGCTTACATAAAAGGATAGACATGAAAGGCTGATATATAGTTTATCTGAATAAGTGAATGAAGTTATTTAACTCTGAATTTTGTTTATCGTTTAAAATATGACAGTAAAACATGAATTTAAAAAAGATTTTTTTAAAATTGCATCTTGTATTGTATTGCATTTTTAAAAGTTTTTTTTTTTTTACACATTTCAACTTTGTGTAACTTTACAACTTATATATTCTGAAACAGTAAGAATATCACAGAATAAAATTTAACACTGCATATAAGATGCATTCAGTGTAAGACTATGTTGTCTTCCAATGAATTGTAATAATGGAAGTAAGAAGGAGCAGAAGGCAGAATTACCCACTTAAATACAAATACATTAATACTTGAATACAGTCTTAATGCATTTATTCATTTACTTTTTTACTCTTTCCACCTGCTACAGGGATACTATATTACAATAACAATGTTTATTTGTAGCAATTTAATGTTTTAATGATTGTTCAAATTATGTTATCAGTTAAAAAAATGCTTCTAAGGAATATTTTTTAACAAAAAACCCTTTTAAAAAGATGTTTGGGTGTCCGTTTAGAAGAACTAGAGGAGTTACACATGAGGAAACTGTCCATCCTTCACCCTGAGGGGGGACAGAGGAAGGAATGTTTTCCCCTCATACAAAACCTTTGATCTCACACCCCCTAATCACTTCCTGAAGATTATACAGTACGTGCACCTCCGCACTGCCCACACTGAGCTGTATGTGTTTGTGTGTGCAGCGTGTGTCAATGCCTGAAGGCAACCAGGGCAGATGTAGTCTTCTAGCCTGATGACAGACAGAGATAGGGAAGAAACAGAGACAGAAGAATGATGTCATCGTTCATCAAAGAATGAAAACCAGGAAGAGTTTTAAACACATTTAGCAGTCGCGCTGAAGTGCACAAAATGTGTAAACTAAAACTAAAAAGAGTCAGCACATTTTTACACCACAAACACTGGGAAAAGAGTTGGAAGTGCTGGTAAAGTCATTTAGCCCAGTCGTCAGTATGAGTTTGGCAGGTCTTCGTACTATTATGGTTTGTGGGGGCAGTGAAGGCATCTCAGGAATAGCAGAGTCAGAACTGAGGATGCGAAACTTAGTGGGACCCTTTGGCTTGAGGAATAATATAAATGATTAAATACAAAATTTTAAAACTTACCAAACTAAATATTATGGCCAAAATTTGAGTCTGGGATTATTAATGTAAGTGCTTTAAAATATTTTTTTAAAATACTGAATAAGTATTTAGTTGTGTTACATGGTAATCCAACAAAGGACTATTAAGAAACACAAAACACAAACAGAGCTACTTAAAATGACATCAAACCAAAACAAAGCAAACACAAATATGAGTTGTGTTCAAAAATTCCCCTAGTAAAATAATAAAAAAAAACCATATATGATTTAAATTGGGTCTCTGTCCTCTGTGCAGTGCTCCTTCCAGGGTTTTTGTGCTAGAAAGTAACCAGCAAGTGAAAGTAAAAGTTGAAACTATGATATGATATGATATTACCGATGAAATGATATTAGACATCAAGTGCAAAAAAATAGATCCAAAACACACAGAGGCTTCAGTGTTCTGGCTGATTAACCTGAAAACCTGGGTTAAATGCTTAAGCTGCTTGCATGTGCACATTCAAACCTGAACATTCACTGAGTTGTGAACCATGAAACTGTGAACAATGCAGAGTTTTTAAAAAAAAGCATGTTTATTGGAACAGAGGTGAAAAAAGTTTTTTTAAAAGCCCATAATTTTAGCTTGTTATTGTTTTTGGCCACAACATTAAAACCACTTGTTAAATGTTGTGTAGTTTCCTCATTGGTGCTAAAATACCACTGACCTATAGGGTGATCTCTATCTGTCTGGCACTGTCACACTAGCAGATCACCCTTTAAGATCCTGTGACTTACGTTTTTTTCATTACATTTTACAGTGGTTGACTGAGGCTGACTTGATATACCTGTATGGGTACACAACAATCACCTGCATGTATGAAAATGCATGACTGAACTTAAACCATTACTATGAAGTTAAAAGTGGATCAAAACTGCATACATCTCCAAAGGTTGATTCTGTTCATCTGGACGTGGCGTTTTCAGTGGGAGAAACGTTTCTTCACTTATCCAAGTGACTTCTTCAGTCACTTGGATGCTCCAGAAAGCTCCAGCCAATCCAGGAGAGAAGGACAACCTTGTAGTGATCCCGTACGTGTCAGGAGTATTGGAACAGTTGAGACGCATTTTTTCCAAACAACGTGTCTCTTTGGCCTTTAAACCCCAAAACATGCTGCACCAAAAAATTGGTCCACCCCAAGGATCGGGTCCCCCGGCACAAACAGAGTAACAGAGTGAACACTGTTAAGTATCAGGAGGATTGCCAGGACTTATTCAAACCAAACAACCTCTGGTGAAGTGGATGGCACAACACAGTAGAGCTACCTCGTCAGGCCAAGACTCTGCAATCTATTTAAACCTACAGGCCAGTGGGCACTCTTTCAATGATGAGGATGTACACATCCTGCACAGGGAGGAACGCTGGTCTGAGCGCTGCGTCAAGGAGGCCACTTACGTAAAAAGGGAAAGACCATCTCTGAATCAAGGAGGGGGCCTAAGGGTACATCTTTCGCCATCTTACAATGCTGTGATTGCAGCCATTCTCCAACGCTCTGTGAATGGTACTCATGGCCATTGATCAGTGGTTGTTGATCAATGGTCATGATAGTTAATAATCATGATGAAGAAACTGACCTCACAGCCCATTGTTCCTTCAGTGGGCTGGTTTCAGTCATTATGCAAATGTATTGTTTATAAGGTTGGAGAAACCTGCAGTCTGCCGACACCAAAGAAGTCACTCGGATGTGTGACGAAAAGTTTCTCCCACTCAAAATGCTACATCCAGATGAACAGAATCAACCTTTGGAGAGTTTCTTACCTGGATGATTGAGAATGCATCAAAACTACATACACTAAATCAGAGTGCAGTATCAAATTAATTAACCTTCTGGGATATTGATTTGGTAAATTAAGCAGCAGAGGGGGGTTGTTAACCAGTTTTAGCTGCTTTGGGTATTAATGAAAATATTAACAGGTGCGCTAGAGGGGAAACAGAGAGACAGCCCCCAAACAGGAATGGTTTTACAGGTGGAGGCTTCTCTAGTTTTGCATTTGACTAAGGTCATTGCCCCTGTGACTACTGGTAGTATGAAGCCAAACCTGCACCCTGCAGAGATTGCACAGAAAGGTCTAACTCCTCCAGGATGGCACATGTAGTTGAGCACTGCAAGAGCTACAAAAAAGACCTCCAGCATGCCTGTTGGGTCAATTTCTCAATGTCCGGCACCATAGAGCCAAGCTCACATTTGTCAGGTCCAACATGGTCCCATGTTCCCACAACATATGTAAGAATAATAATTTTGCACCATCAAGATAATTCTCCAGGAGATATTAGCCATGAACTTGACATGCCAGGCAAGTTTTTAATTTGTTAATTTGTTAAAATCTGAGGAAACTGTAGTGAAAGTCTTAAAAAAATATTTAAAGTAGATGAACAGTATTTGAATATTATTTTCTTAAGAAAATATCAACAAAACTCAACCTGAGAGATGCACATGGCCTTTCAGTTAATCCATGAACTGTTCACCAAAACCTCTGAGCAATGTTTGCAGTGGTAGGGTGAAGTTATTCTTAAGTAAGGGAAACAGAGCAAAAAGGCAGAGGTATTTGGCATACCTCATACCTGAAATGAACTGAAAATCAGTAACAAGTTTTATGGTGTGATTAATTCAAGTATGAAATTTTCAGTTCAAATTATTGTGAGTATGACCAGAAAACAACGCTGCCCCTGCAATCTGGATAAACTGGAGAAAATGAGAACAAAACAGAAATAGAAAATAAATAAAATAAAATAATAAAATAAATAAAAAGAAAATAAAATATAACTATGAATGCAAAACTTTCACACCAGACCCAACAACCATGAGAGATGTGTAACCTTAAAGGAGCTGCCTTAAGAGGAAGCGGTTAGAGGTCCCTTGGAATTGTCATACTTAGGAACCTTTGTCACCTTCCGCTTGCAGAGAAG
Source organism: Hemichromis elongatus (assembly GCA_015108515.1). Lineage (NCBI taxonomy): Eukaryota > Metazoa > Chordata > Actinopteri > Cichliformes > Cichlidae > Hemichromis > Hemichromis elongatus. Next base: position 364 of record VUQR01015111.1, on the reverse strand, counting down.
AACAGAGAAGCAGGCCTGACTGAGTTTGTAGTTCAGAAAAAAGTGACACAGGGGAAGGTCTTAATAGATGCCTATAAAGTTTTTGTAGCAAGCAATGAAACTATAGATAGGCACATGTAACTCTTTTTCTTGTACTCAGAGCCACAAAAAAGTGGCTGCTTCTTTCTAAACAGCCTCTCATATGGGGTTTACTTGTAGGAATTATATTTGTTTTATATCCATTTCTAGATAGGTTGTGGCTGTTTAGGACATCACATACCACATCATTTGAGCACAAGAACTAAACTGGATGCTTGTGAATACTTTAGTTCCTGTTCAGTACTCAAAGACAATAACCACTCTTTTGCTAAAGAGCTTTTTTACT
>VUQR01015108.1:2113-13733 GCA_015108515.1 Hemichromis elongatus | reverse complement strand
TCCTGTGTTGATGGTGATGCTGTTAGAGACGCATCTACCAACCCTCACCACCTGAGTTCTGCCAGTAAGGAAGTCCAACACCCATGCACACAGACGGCTGTTGAGTCCTAGATCCCTCAGCTTTGTGAACAGTCTGCTGGGCACTATTGTGTTAAACGCTGAACTGTAGTCAACAAACAGCAGTCTCACATAGTTACCCGGTTTCTTGTCCACGTGGCTAAGGGTGGTGTGCAGGACGTGGGCGATGGCATCCACTGTGGATCTGTTGGGTCGGTAGGCGAACTGGAGCGGATCTATAGTGACTGGGATGGAGGAGGAGATGATGTCCTTCAGCAGCCTCTCGAACACCTTTATTATTACTGAGGTCAGTGACACTGGCCGGTAATCGTTCAGGGATGAGGGCTTTTTGTTCTTGGGTACAGGGATGATGATGGATCTTTTGAAGCATGTGGGGACCACAGACTTTGCCAGGGACTCGTTGAAGATGGAAGTGAACACACCTGCTAGCTGGTCAACACAGCAGTGCAGCAGATGGCTGGTGATGCCCTCTGGCCCCGCCGCTTTCCTTGTGTTCACTCTCCTCAGTGCTGTTCGGACGTCGTGCTCCGCAATGCTGATCACCGGTCTCCCGCTGATGACGTCACTGTCCTCGGTAGTTAGCATTAGCCGCTTGGCTAACCTCGAAACGGGCGTAGTACTGGTTCAGCTCGTTGGTCAGTGCAGCTGCCTTAAGATTTAAGATTTAATATAAAAAGAACCAGTTTATAGATATCTACATTTAGAATGTCATGGAACAATATCAAATTTATAGAAAAGGAAGGAGGCTTAAAGAAAAAGTGCTTTAAATTATTTTAAAGTGGACCTCTTCTTCATACAACTCCTGTTCCAGTGGTGAATGTTCATATTAGACATGTCCAAAGTTTTAAACAATGATGTCAAAGGATGAGCAAGTAATCCCTGTGAGCCCAAAGCTCAGGCTTCAGGCAGTCTTTTTTAATTCTTGGCTCCGTACAAACTCTGTCAAAGAGAGAAGACGAGTTGATGAATTTTGTTAAGAAAAGCAGTCAGTCCCAGAAAAATTGTCTGAGAGGGGGAGGAGCTACAACTTTTTTATTTCAGGTACAGAATGAACTGAGGGGTTGCATCAAGGCCCAGGATAAGAAAAAGAAGGATCATTTTGAGCTGGGAATCATGCATAGCTACCCAAGTGAAGCCCTGGAAGTAGTTCTTCAGAGCTGTAGCTCATGTATTAAAGAATGACCTGAAATAAATTAACAAATTTTTAAAGAATTACAGATCTTTATTTTACAATATAAAGCACTTTGACACCAGTGTTGTTGCAATTTGGCACTATGTAAATAAAACTGAAATGGACTGAAACTGAATAAAATAATGAGAACGTACCTGCAAAAGAAAAACAAAACAAAAAGACCAACAGCTACAAAATTAACACCAAGCTTTGTTAAATAAGACTTGAAACTAGTGATTGAGACCATAAACTCACCAGGAAATGTTTTCTTAATGTTATAAATCATGAGAAAAGTACTTTCATTTACTCATAGACTTCAATAGAATCTGACTTTTGCCTTTTGACTTCTGATGAGCTGCCCCCTGCTGGCCAAGTGAAACAGCTTTAAGGCATTTTAACATTAGCTTTGTTTTTTTGTTTTTTGTTTTAATTTGGACAGATTTAAGACAGAATAACTGCACCACAGTGGAAGGGGACAGTCCTCTTTCCACCATCCTACTTTAGCTTCCTCATTTCTTGCAGTGGACTCAGTAATATGAAAGATAACCGGCTTCAAGCCATCTTTCTTCATCACAGTGACCTACAACAAAACCCAAAATGTTCACACACAAACTCACAAATATATATTTTTATTAGATATCAGAAATGATCTATCGATGTGTTTCAAAGTACAGAGCGTGAGTGTGTGATTAACCAGCAACACACTGCCAGCCCACAAACAGCATCCATATGAATGTGTGTTTCTGTAGGCTTCAAGCAGTGTAGCCGCGAGGAAAAGGCAGCTGTCTAAATGCATCGACACACACTGCTGTGAAGAATACACACACACACACACACACGCACACACACACACACACAGCATATTAAATCTTCTTACTGGTTTAATGAGGTTTAATGAACAGAATATTTTTGTTTCCATGGCTTTACTTTAGTTTTAGTTTTCATTTAAATCCATCCATCCGTATGCCTGAAACTCTTCAAATATGTACTAGAAAAGTCCACAAAAAAGTGATTAAAGTCCCGTAGACTTTCATGTTAGACAGCTGGTTACAGGTCAAAATATGGTCAGTTAGCCAAAATACATTAAAATGTGTAGTCCAAGATAAAAGAGTAATGTTATCGCAGATATATCCATCTAACATTTCTGGCATCAAAAGTGGGCTAAAAACATACCCCGAGATGTTATTACAAGTGTTTTGTTGAAGTTGGGTTATTGGGGTTATTACAGGTAAATGTGTCTTCCTTTGCAAATTCATTTTCACACTGTGTCCAACTTTGGCTAAAACATTAATGTTGATTTCACAACCAGTGGGTAATGTTCTGGTGACCATATCATTATTTTGCAGTGTATGGCTGTAGTATGATCACGATCACTGATTTGTGATTTTATTGTCAATGCTTTGTGATTTTTCTCTTAAATTTTAAACTATAATCCTGAGAAGCCTGAATTTTATGTGCCTCCATGGGTCTCTTGTAGATTTGTGCTTACACCTTGCTTTTCTGCACCATCAGCCGCCAATAAATTCCCCCAAGGAGCCGTTTCCTCAGTTGCTTTGCTGCATTTTATCACTCTTTTTGAACTCAGCTGTTAAAGAGCACTGTAACTGGCTGAGAGTAAACTCTATTGATCCACACCACACCCTCCCATTTATGTTCCACTATATATATTCAGATTTTTTCCTGTTTTTGCATCGACATGAACTGAAATAACAGGTGAGCTTGGAGACGCCCACACACAGTCCATGCGGCCAAGACTGACTGCTTTGCACTTGTTGTTGTGCTGCGAACCAAGACCTCAGTATCCATATTGTCCAGCCAGAAAGTGTCTCAGTTTGACTGTTTCAGAAATAAATATATAAAGAAAAGATTTAAATGTAATATTATGCTTTCAGCAGTTTTACCCAAAAGATTCAGAACAGGTAGGAACAAGATATTAAAACTACTGCTCTACATTTTTTCTTCAGCTTGCAGAAAGATTTCTGTCAGTTGAGTTAATCACACCAGCTCAGGACTGCAGGTGAGTCCACTTTAGTTCGCGGCTTTAAATAAAAAGTCAGTTTATGTCTCATTAATATTTCCACAGCACCCCCAGGGTGCTCCAACGTGGATGCCCGGCTTTTCGGAAGCAGACTGTCTGATGTGAGCTGGAGCCCGGAGGTCAGAGCTAAAACAAGATCAGACCTCGGCATGGTTTAATCCGGACTGACGTCCCGGCAGCCAAATCTGCTGCTTTGAACTGAGAAATGAGCTGTTGTTGTTATTTAGAGAGAGTAATATAGATGGAGTGCCTGCAGGAGCTGATGCGTTTGGATGGAGTAATGGCGAGGAGGAGAAAGAGCAGTCTCTGGTGACCTTCTGACCTGGTGTCTCAGTATGAGGCCTTGACACTCCAAGTCAGATGTTCTTCTTCAGTGGAGGAAATGCTCTCAACGCCACACTGTAAAAAATAAGTCAGTGGAAGCAGTAGAAGGCATTTATTGCCAATGTCAGAATAGACTGTCATCCAAATTAAAAAAATTATACCTTCTTTGTGTACTGATTACAACATGATGGATGAAAGTTTCCATGAAAAGCAAAGGCATGTTATGCTTGTATTCCTGCTAAGTGCCACAGTGCCATTTATCTACTTCCAGGGTCGACCATGTGTAATGTTAGCCAATGACTTACTTACAAATTGAGGCCGTTAATCATTAAACAATCGTATCCCAACTCAGCTCAGACTCAACACCACATCGAGATAAAAGCTGGCACTAATTTGGTTTTACGTAGGATTTTAATACCAACCAAGATTAGTTGTTGGATATGAAGTAATTTGTCTCCATAGAAAGTAAGCTAAGATTAGTCAGAAGGAAGTCAGTTTTATCTAAATGAATACCATTTAATTCACTGAAAGTTTTGAGATCAAAAGCTCTCTATAACCTTGGCTTAAATTAGCCTGTTTGTTGACACAAACTGCCTGCTATCTCACTGAGAAAATCACATAATGAGTAGTTGAGGTTACCAAATCAACGCCCAACTCCTGCGGTTGATTTGGTAAATTAGCCGACCATTTTCAAATGAATTTATCAGCTTAACAAACTGGCAGTCACTATATGACTACACACGCGCCCCTACACTTTTTACGTAGCCCGGCTGCTCCAGTTTATCTGCTGATGGATTTAGCGTGACTGACAACTCGTTCAATTAAGGTTAACCACGTCACTATTATGAAAAAGACGCACAGCTTATCGTCTTATAGTTTAACAACATCTAAAATCAGTCTGTTAATTCGTTTGCTAGATTAGCCGCTAGCATACTCACTGTGTTAGAGGCTTGTTGCTAGCTAGTTAGCAATGCTACACACCTGTTACTCTAATATTCTGTTTTTGAATGATTCAGCACCCCTTAATTTTTGTTATCCGGTTTTAGACAATGGTGAGATCAGCTGCACACTCCACAGAGACCCAGAGTTACTGTTAAGATCAAAAATGTAATGTTGGCTCTGGACAAAAGACTGAAATTTTAAACAGTGTAAAATCCGTTACGCTCACAGAGCAGTACAGCCTGCTAACATGGAAACTTTAATAAGTGTAGTTGTTTGGGTTTTTTTTTTTTCATTTAATAATACAGTCCATATTCACATCAACAGCTACATCCACTTTGGGGGGAAACTAGCGAGGGAGACCATCAGGACCAAGCTGGGTTTCCTGGTCCAGAGGTTCTGTTGACCCACTGAGAGAGGAATCATTTCAGAAACATCGGGAAGACTGAAGCTCATCGCAGGGATCAAGGAGGACCTCATGATCTTCACCAGCAGCTCCCTCACAGGGAAATCTTCAGAGCTCCATCGTAGGCCTGCTCCAGAAGATGGATTAACCCAGCATTTCATGAAGACCTTTGCTTTTTGTAATGTTAATATAATAAAACTTGGATAATCCAGAGGCTCTGGACTTGTACATAAAGATATTATAGTCCTGTAGAAAGTGCAATATTTAAATATATATTATACTGGTTACTGTGGTGTGAATGACTCTTAAATTACTTTATGGTAAATAACACACTATTGGCAAAAAACGGTGGAAGAATTCCAGATGAGACGTTTTTAGTTCAACATACAAGTGACAAACTTTGAACTTCATCAGGTTTTATTTAATTGTGTCAGTGCTCTTCATGTAGCTGAGTACATTCATTGTTTGAAACAGAAGCTGTGCAGGTCTGAGATCAGCAGGTTTTTGAAACACCAAACTGAGGTACTGTTAATGCTGATATATAAGTGACACAGTTGCATTGGTGTTTAATCCTTTTGACTTTCTGTCTTTAACGTTATCAATAAAACAACTGCAGCTTTCACTAACAGCACATGTGGTACTTTAACCTTTGTTCTGTTTTCATCAGTTAATGTTGTAGTTAACGTGTTGGATGATCCGTCTGCTGTCACTGGGTGGTGCTGAGGTCTGAATCTGAGGGCAGCTCCTGTAATCACAGAGAGAACACAATCATCACAAACTGAAATATAAAGCCGATCCTTCTCTGTCCTCACACACTCGGGATCTGAAGTTCTACTCCTACATTTTTAAAGTACTACATTTCTACTGTCAACTGATATATGAGCTGTTTATTTAAAAAAAAAAGAAAAAAGGACAATGCCTTATATACTATACATACTATATAGCTTTACAGTCCTGCATCGTAGCACTGAAAAACAAATATTAATGCTTCAAATTATTTCTCTTAAAGAATGTAAGCTGTACAGAGTAGTGCACGTGTAACTTAGTGAACATACCTCATTAACATTAATTCAGACTGTTTTTATTTAAGCTGAATATTTGAAAAAACTGTCTCTCTAAAAATATATATAGTGTGAAAATTAAACTAATTTTAACTTAATCTGCTGTATGTATAAATGTTGGGCATTGCTATTTTAATCCGCAGTTACTGAATTATGAGGAGTTACTGAAGTGCAAGCTTTTTTATTTGGTGTTACTTACAGATGTGACAGATTAAAAACATGCTGTTGTTTGCACATATTTAATAATCAGCTCTGCACAGGAGCTGAAGCCTGTTGCTCTTACAGTATAATACAGTGTAATACTCATAATACAAGTACAATAACGGTAGTTAGTAAGTACTGAGCAGCCCGGTGCTTTTCTCTTGATTTCTTTAGTCAGGGTAAATCCATTCACCCGCACAGATTAGCTAAATGAACTTCAGTAAATGAGTTTCCCCGACAGCCCAGTGCTCATCTTAGCTAGCTAGGTCTCAGGACCGAGCTAAGGACGTTAGTTACGGATTAGCTTACAAACACGTTTAACTTACCGAAAAAATGCGGCAGGGCCTCGGGTCCATCTGTCGGGTAGTCCAGTTTACTGAGGAACACCTCAGGCTGTCAGGTTCAAACAGTCGGTTGTGGTTTTGTAACGTAAACACTGGACCTCCTCTCAGAGCCTACGCTCTATCTGCTATTCCGGAAAGAGTTACGCAAGTTTCTCTGTGCCTGCAGCTGTCAGTCAAAGTTGCTATGATGACGTTGAACCCCAATTTAACATCGCCGTGGTAGTAATTAGAATCAAACTCATGAGAAAGGAGATCCCTTGACCATAAATCAGCGTAATGAGAACTACTGATAATGAGAGAAAGAATCTTTGGAAAAAAATTATCTGAGAATTAATTTATTTTAGTCTGACCCCAGTCCCATCCGCTAACATGGAGGAGGCGGGGCTTATGACCTATACTGCAGCCAGACACCAGGAGGCAATAGAGACGTTTTGGCTTCATTTTTGGGGAGCTGTCGCGTCGTCCATGTTTTCTACAGTTTTTGGTGTAGACAATCCTCTGTGTTGACTCAGGGTTGCTCACGGCGATCATCTGATTATTGGGATCTTGTCTCTGTTAATGTAGGTTTACCTTAAAATATAGAGCAGCGTGATGTGACTGTTGTGATTTTGTGCTATAGAAATAAATTTAGTTGAATTAATTTGAGCATGATGTGATCAGTAGATGATAATTTTTGAAAGAGTTGCCTGATACACATACATAAGCTTTGGTGTTGATTTAACTGCACTCCTAACTATACAAATGCATTACTGCGATCTAGTTATCTTTACTTGTGAAAGTGATTTCTAGCAGTCATAGTAATTATAAGGAGCAGAGGAGGGACTTAAGTTATATAAAGAGCTGTGTAAAGCCACCGATTCAGAGCTATTAGTACCTCAGGGTTGATAAAGGGTCCATAAAACAGTGGACTTTAAAATAGGACTCTTTCAAATCACAATCAAATCCCTGAGTATTATTGTAACCAGGTTGTTTGTATGAATTGAATTTAACAATTTCAACTTTTAAGACCTAATACTGGGCAAGAGTCTTTTTAATTTAGAGAAATTGATATTTTTTTTAATAGAGAACAACTTTCTGTCCAGAGCTCTGATTGGTGCTTTACAGGTAGAATATTTGAAGTAAGAGAAGAAATTTAATAATTAATAATTAATAATCAAAAAACACATGTTCTAAGCTCAGTTTTTTTTATTGCAGGACCTTTTTATTTTTTAAAGATAAGGTGTATCTATTTTTTTCTCTCAGTATGTTTAAGAAGCTTCCTTGCTTGCCCCTTCACTTTTTACAGCATGCCAAACGAGTCATGGCATCTTGCTACGGCTTCATCTGACGAGCTGTGACAGGCGAGGAGCTTACCTGTCTGGACCCCTCTGCTACAGCCTCATTGAAACAGAAGCTTTATGTAACCTCAGTCTGAGCTCATTAGATGCAAAGAGAAGCAAATGACTACTAAATAAAGACTGGATGGGAGCATAGAGTCATGCGAGTAAAAGTATGGACATGAGAATGAAAGTTTTCTTAATGTTTTTGCAATTTATGTCCAATAAAATTATCTCAATTCGTTTCCAGCTTCTTGTTATCCCAAACAGATCCTATGATCTTAAGATCAGAGCTCTGTGAGCAATAACATCTGTTGCAGGGCAAATATTTGTCCAAATGTTTGGGCAGTATACAGCAAGAGCAATACGTGTCCACTTTTGAATTCAGCTGAATCAACAACAAACACAATGAAACACGTGAGATTTAAATATCAGACTCCATGTCTACAACCAAGAGAGTCGTAATAAGGTGACAGGGACAAACGGAAGAAAGTTTTAAAATCATTCACTGATGGTTTGGAATTTACTTGTGTTGTATTGTTTTCCTTTCATTAGGCGTTAGATGAGACTGGTGCTTCGGGGCATCAGTATAGCTCACAGGGTTAAGCAGAGGATCCATGTACCGGTAGTATAAGGCTATTACTCAAATCCCCCATGTCTCTTTCTCTAAGCTTTTCTGCCCAGTTTCTACTGTTCTGTCATAATATACGCTTAGAAAAGCACCTACTAAATACATAGTAATTACTGTGATTCCGTTTATTTTGAAAAATCTCAACAGGATCTTCTGCTTCATTGTGAAGGCTTTATGTGGAAAGTAAACAAGCGGACGGTGGAGCCATGCAATTGTTTTACCGTCATTGTTGCTAACTACAACACATTGCTTGTCCGTCCGTAGTGTGGTTATATTTACGGAATAGGATTAGGGCCACTGAAAAAAAAAAGAATTCTGAGATTAATTCTTTTTTTTTTCTTTCAGTGGCCCTAATCCTATTCCGTATATATTAAATATAAGAGAAAGTGAGAACTTAAAGAAATTCTATAGTGACCACTAAAACGATGAAAATATATTGCCGTAAACAGTTTATTTTGCAACACCACAAAACAAACGATAGCAGCGTAATACGAAACGATAGACATTTTCATATCGTCATCCAATATATATATCGTTATATCAAACAGCCCTAACTAAACATATATACTATATTTGTTTAGTGTATGTTTATATATATTAATTTGTCAAAATACAGTAATAATAATAATATTAATAATAATGATAATGATGAATAGATAGTATAACTTAAGAATACCATGACAAATGTGCATCATCAGATTCATTACATGGTTAGTGTGGATTAAGTTTGAATAATCACGGTTAAATGTCATACATTTTTTTAAACTACTGTATATTAATTGCATTTTATTTTGCATGAGTAAACAGAGACAAACAGTCTCGAGAAACGAGGGGAACTTGAAAATTCATATTAACAAAAAACTCTAAACCAGCGGCCCCCAACCTTATTTGCACCATGGACCGGTTCAATGTCAGACAATATTTTCACAGACCGGACTTTAAGGTGTCGTGGAAAAATACAACAAAATAAAATGATACAACCAAGACAAAAACGGTGGCATTTTGTAAATATAATAATAAATGTGAATTCACTGTGTAATTGTGTAATGCTATTAGCAGCGTCCTCCTAAAATGCGCCAACATCATTGAAAGTAACATCCTCCTCTCTGCTCTCTGGTCGCTATGGTAACACGTAAATATTTCTTTCAAAATAAGACAAACAACTACAACACAGGAAAAGACCCAGGGAAACCGAGTTAATAAATTTCACACCTGAGCCTCAACTCTCACGGCGTCCGTGGCCGGTCCCTGTGCTAGGGGTTGGGGACCACTGCTGTAAACACTTATCCACTCTCTCTCTGTTACTCTGAGGCACTTCAAGTCCTTGAAACGGGGAACCAAAGTTATGTAAAGCAGGTGTTCTCAACTATATTATCAGGTCTGCAGTTTGTTGCAATTCTCTTGGCAATTTTGTCAGTCAGTATGTCCGAGGTAGATTTACTGAGTCCTCGATGCTCCGTGAGTGGTTTGTCGGAAGCTGGGTGACGCATTAGCCAAGGTACTAGCAGCATCCCTGACTAACGTATGCTTCATTTCAACGCAGGACCTTTTTACCATGGTTTGTCTAAGTTTTTTCTTAGGTGCACCACTTACATGTTCACTTTAAAAAAAATTTGTCCATACAGACAGCATTGATTTGTAAATTATTAACTAACAGTCTTGTCAACACAAAGTTCTTTATTTGGAGCACAGGTCACCATGAGTGCGTGATGAGTTACTGAAAAGTGCTTGTGCTTAAAGTGCTTTGGCAATGTTAAACTTAATCATCATCTCGGCCTCTTGTGACAACCTGTTTGCTGCTGCCTGCTGCTGAAAGGCAGTGGGGAGAGGGGACACTTGGGCAGTGCATTTATGGTGACATTTACATTTTTTTCTGGGTAGACTGGGCTTTTTCAGTGTTCAGAGGTTGATGGCTCTGTGTCAGAGCACTGGCTATGAATTTCAGACGGATCAGGCCTTAACGACAAAGTTATCAATAGTTATTTTCATCTTTTCTCATTACCCACAGCTACATCCACAAAGCGCAGACCCGACAGGTCAGAATCAGTGAGCTGTCGGCTTTCAGCCCCAACAGCGTGTCCGTTGGTCAACAAGGACATGTCTGTGTGACATGTCAGCGCTCTGTGCTTACGTCTTTGTGCTGAATCCTACCTACTCTCATTTACTGTTTTAGCTGTTTGGTTTAACAAGCTTTAACCTGAGATTCTGGCGTTTTTGGCAAACTATATTTATAGTTAAAAGTCGATTCAGGATTTAATGAATCAATATTGCTTTATTCAAGCTACTCACCTCTCTCTATCCACCTGCACTTTCAAACGTACACAGGAATATCTGGACCATGGCCAATCAGAGAGGTCCCGCCCCTGACTATCTTTGATTGTGTCTGTTGTTGACCACACTGAGACTTTCAGAGTTGTGGAGACTTTTTTTTGTACTGGACGGCTGGTTACATCGGTGCAACCTCGGATTTTTTTTAGTTGCACCATTGAGAACTTTGGTCGCAAATGTGATCAAATTGGTCGCACTCTAGAGCCCTGCAATGTGATGTTTTAAGCTGGAAGTGCTTCGGTAAAAAGAAAATTCCTTCTTGCACATTGTGCATAATACTTTATGTCAGTCAACTGTTCAGTCTTGTTATTTTTTTAATAATCAAATTTCTCATCAAGAGGGCCAGTGTGCGTTTATCATCTTCCAAATTGAGTGGACCATCCCGGCATGCTGTATTGGTCCATTTGATTGACCTTTGTTGTTATTGTTTATTTATTTTCAGCTGTTACAGACGGGACAGACATGACTGGGAAGTAGGAAAGGGAGAGTGAAAGAAAGAGAAGGAAGAGGAACAGTGATAAAGGGCATTAATAAAAGGTGGGTGGGGGGGTGCAAAAAATACATAATTGATTTATGTATATTAGGGCTGTCAGCGTTAATCGCGTTAAAATGGCGTTTACGCAAAACCCACGTTAACGAGGCAAATCTCCGGTAACGAGTTAACACGAATCGCCCTTTGTGTGGGGCTGGACGGCGCTAACGCGTTAATCAAACTTCCCGTGCTAACTCGATTAACGCGTTAGCGCCGTCCATATGTGTGTGTGTGTGTGTGTGTGTGTATAT
>VUQR01015106.1:0-23201 GCA_015108515.1 Hemichromis elongatus | reverse complement strand
AGCTAAATAATACACTGTTTATATATTATTATTTGACCCACTGCCAGATAAACAATATTCTATATTTATAAGAACTTAGAATTATTAAGCAAGGTGTTGTCACTAGCAGTCATAGGATATGAACTGTGTGCTGCTACAAGTATTGCCTTAATTTTTTATGCTTGCATAATGACAAGGAAGAGTCTTGAATTTTTGTCAATTTCAGATTCGAGCGCACCCACTGTATCACCTGATCAAAGCTCAGACTAAGAAGAAAACAGGTGAGCTCACTGAGGCTATTCAGACATTGCAGATAGCCATGAATCTTCCAGGTGTCCGCAGAGCTGGATCTTCATCCAAGTCCAAAAACAAGAAGACAGAACTGAGCTCTGCGGACTGTGTCTCTGTCTTCTTGGAATTAGCTGAGGCCCTTTGGCTCAATGAAGAACAGGTAAAATAGTGTATTTTGACTGGCTAGTCAAGGCTGGTGCACTATTTTTGTGTTTCAACATACATCAAGTTAATGAATGGATTTCATATTTCAGCATGAAGCAGCAAAGGTGATGCAGGATGCCATCAATGAGTTTTCAGGAACACCTGAGGAGCTACGAGTCACTATTGCTAACGCGGATCTGGCTTTGCTGCGTGGTGACACAGACCTGGCACTGAGTATGCTCAGAAATATTACCCCGGAGCAGCCCTATTACATCCAAGCTAAGGAGAAAATGGCAGACATATATCTGAACCACAGAAAAGAGAAACGCTTGTATGCAAGCTGTTACAGGTGAGCACTAAATATTGACTCCAGTGAACAAAATACAAAAATATCAGGCAGTAGTTGAATACATGAAGACACATTCTATCTGATACACAATGTGAATTTCTGAAGAGAAATAGTTTAAGCTGATTGATTACATAACCTTGTAATATCTTCGCCAAACAGCTGCTACCTGTCATCAAGTAAAGTCTGTAGTAGAATTTGTAACATCACAAGATTAGACTAAATGAAATAAAGGCAACCAAAGCCATTCAGCTGAGAGGAAATGAACAGTTTTCTCAAGTCTTGAAACTGGTCTCAGATGATACTTATTGACAGCTGAGACTTAGTAAAGTGTGACTGAACCACAGACCAGCACAGACATATGTCTGCATAATGAAGCACGCCATATGTGATGTGATACCTCTATCTTTCCTCCAGAGAAATGATAGAAAAACTGCCCAGCTCTCACACATATGTCTTACTTGGTGATGCCTACATGAAGATTCAAGAAGTAAGTGCAAGATGTGTTTCATCTGTGTTTTATGACGTTTGGACAATATAACAACCAACTTAAGTGTGGCTTTAAAATGCTTGTTTTCATATAATTGAGGTATTCGAGAACAACAAGAATAACAAAAAGGTAAATTATCCTGATTGTGCACTTACTGTGCAGTTTTGAGCATAATGATGAAAGTTTTTTACTAATGTTTTACTAATGCTTCCTTGGTAAAGCTATAAAACCTAAAAGCCACTTTAAGGTAGTTTAGGAAAGGCCACATCTTGTGAAATGAGCTACTGAACCGGGAGTTTATCCCTTTAATGATATTGTGTACAGTTTGCATAACATTGTTAAAACCACAGGACATCGCAACTTTGAATACTTAAACAGGGAACTGACTCAGAGGCTGAGGGGGTGTAAATAGTCATCCCTGTTGCTGGAAAGGAAATGTAATTCTCATTTTAGTAGAGCTGAAATTTCATATTAATCGATCATCAAGTATTTTCAAACCACATCATTCATGTATGTTCAGTAGGAATCATTCGCAGCATAGAAAATCATCTAATCATCTCACTACTGGTTTTACATGTCAATATGGTGCATCGGACATTTGCAAGCTCACATACACCTCCATCAAAAGGCAGCTGAGTTCAGAGTGTTATAATGGTTCAAGGACATGTTCTCCATTATCACACATAACCACGGGTTACCAACAGCAGCGTAACTCACTGATCGATTAAAGTTGAGCAACAACAGCAGGTCTGTTCATAGAGTTCTTCATTAAAAGTTGACAATAGAAAAGACTATGCCAGTGACAGATTAATCCTCCGCTCAACTGATTGGTAACCTACATAATATTATAGGTGGTAGCTTAATCTGGCTATTATTAGTTGTGTTACACGTATTATGGTTATGTTGATAAGTGAGATGACATCATTGAAGGTTAAAATGCACATTCCCAACCTGGCTATCAGAAATTGTATCCCGATTCAGTTTTCTCTAACAGCTCTTACTCATGCAGCAGCTTCTAAAGTGTTTACCACAAGTTTATAGCTGTTTCTAATATTTACAAAAGCAACACCACTTATCTGCATGTGTGTTTATCCTCAGCCACAAAAAGCAATTGAGGCTTACGAGCAAGCGCTGAAGAAGAATCCTAAAGATGGTGCTTTAGCCAGCAAGATAGGGAAGGCCCTGGTGAAGACTCATCACTACATCAAGGTTTGTGTTATACACTTATTTAAAAGATAAAACACAAGTCAAATGGAGGCAGTCTTTTGTTGACTCTAGTCTGCTTTTACGCAGGCAATAAATTACTACGAAGAGGCCCTGAAGAGTGAGCAACAGAACTTCCTGCGTTATGACCTGGCCGAGCTGCTGATGAAAATGAAGCAATATGAGCGTTGTGAAAGGGTCCTGCATGATGCTCTGGCCCATGAACAAGGTGCTTAAGACATCACATTATTTTATATACAGTGAAGTCTTGACGTTAACAGCAAAATAAACAAGAGAACCTAGTCATTTCTCCATAGGCGTGACGATACAGGAAGTGTTGATTGCGGAAATTCCACACTGCTTAAATTTTACAAAACAAATCAAAACATTTCTCTGTTGCTTTTTTGAAAATGCTTTTACTGATTGTTGCTGTTGTCGTGATGCATTTCAGTGAATGAACTATCTGTGCTCTCAGACGACTGCCGTTATCTGGTCCTGTTAGCCAAAATCCAAAGCAAAGTAGAGAAAACAGAGGAATCTATACTTTCACTACAAAGAGTAAGTAGGCCCAGGCATTTGGCTTTCTCTTGGTCCTCTTTACACACAAAGATAACAAAATAAAAGTATCTTAACAATTTTAAGACTTGTGTCTTCTTTTCTTTTTTCTACAGAAATGATAACGATGATGCTAATTGATGTCATTTCCATAATGATGATGTTCTGTTCACAGGCTCGGGATGTACAGGCCAAGGTGCTGAAACGCATGCAGTTGGAGCAGCCTGACGCTGTCCCCATGCAGAAGCAACTTGCTGCTGAGATCTGTGCTGAGATCGCCAAACACTACACGAGTCAGAGGGGCTATGAGAGAGCAGTCAAATTCTACAAAGAGGCTCTTGTGTATTGTGAGACAGATCGCAAGGTCAGTGCAGCTGAATCAAAAACGTTCTGTGTACTTACTGCAGCTGCGGTTAACAAGCACTGGTGTCCTTTTGAGTCTTGCCCAAGTGTTTTAAAATTTTAAATTGTGATCTTAGTTGTTGATAGGGTTATCTAGGCAAAAATGACTCATTACCAGTAAGTTTGGTACATCGACTTCATTATTAGAATGCTTTCTCTGTTGTTAGGTGATGCAGGAGTTGGCATGCTTGTACCTTACTTTAGGTGAGACTGATGCATGCCAGGAGCAGTGCAGCATCATTTTGAAGAACGACCAATTTAATGAAGATGCGACTTTGGTTTGTTCTGATCTTTTGCCACTACAGTTTTGACCATAACCTTTTTATGAATCATAAATAAAGCCTGTTTCTTAAATGTGTTTGTCCTTAGATGCTGGCAGACATTATGCTTAGGAAAGAGAACAAGGAGAAGGCGGTTTTCCATTTTCAGCAACTGCTTGAACGCACACCAGGTATAACAGGGCCATCGTTCTCTTTTTATATATACATAATTAAAATGTGATTTGGCATTGTGTAAATGAAAGCCATAATATCTTGCATCTGTTGTTTTCAGACAACTACCACATTCTGTCACGTCTTATTGAATTGATGAGAAGGGCTGGGAAGCTGGAAGACGCCTCCAGATTTCTTGATATGGCAGAAAAACATTCTTCAAGGTCTCGATTTGACCCTGGGTTTAACTATTGCAAAGGACTTCATCTTTGGTAAGTTACTTCAAGAGATTACAGAAACATTTGTTTCAAACTCAGTGACTGAACCTCTGCTTATTGGTCAGGTACACAGGACAACCTAATGATGCTCTGCGACACTTTAATAAGGCACGAAAAGACAATGATTGGGGCCAAAATGCTGTTTATAACATGATTGAAATCTACCTAAACCCTGACAATGACACAGTTGGAGGAGAGCTATTTGAGACTTTAGATGGTGAAATTGGGTAAGTGGTCTTAATTTAAAAATGTAATACATTAGGAAAGAAATACTAGACTATGCAGCGTGAGCTTCTGTTATAACAGATTTGCGACTGCTTGGTGTCGCTCTCCAGGAACTCTACTGAGAAGCAGGAGTCAGAGCAGCTTGCCGTGAGGACAGCTGAGAAGCTGCTGAAGGAGTTAAAGCCTCAGACTCAGAGTGGACACGTACAGCTACGCATCCTGGAGAACTACTGCCTTCTGGCGACTAAACAGAGGGCCAGTATAGAGAAAGCCCTCAATGTTTTCACAGATATTGCCAACAATGAGGTAAGTAAGCTCTAGGTTGAGCATAAGTCTCTCATAGAAGTTATAGCCAAAGTAGAAGCTGTTCTTATTACTCCTTCTTCAGGCTTTCTCTTTATAAACTGTACATTACACTGTATCCAACTAAATATTAATTTAATATTAGCAAAAAGTTAATGGATGTCATCCATACGTGTCATCAATTGTATGGAACTATAAATGAAGCCATTGTACAGTTTGAGTGCAAACAATTAGAAGTGGTATAGTGGTGCGCTGTTGTCAGATTCATCTCGTCTCACCAATATTCTTGGTTTCCATTCAGAAAGACCATGTGCCAGCCCTGTTGGCAATGGCAACAGCTTACATGATGCTAAAGCAAACTCCTCGTGCCAGGAACCAGCTCAAACGCGTAGCTAAGATGAGCTGGAGCAATGCTGATGCAGACGAGTTTGAGAAAAGCTGGCTACTCCTGGCAGACATCTACATCCATTCGGGGAAGTACGAGATGGCCCTGGAACTCCTAAACAAATGCGTCTCTCATAACAAGGTGAACCTGAAAATGTCATCACTGTTGAAATATGAAATGAGAGCAGACCATTTATCATATATCTGTTTTTCTTTGTGCTTTTTTTCATAATTTGTTTCTTTGTCATGCAGAAAATGACTTGAGTAAATTTATAATCGCACTGTTATTTTATTTAAAAAAAAATGTGTTTGTTTTTTTTTCCCCCCCCAGTCATGCAGTAAAGCATATGAATATAGAGGCTACATAATGGAAAAAGAGCAGTCATTCCGTGATGCCGCATTGAACTATGAAATGGCTTGGAAACATGGAAATCAAACCAACCCAACTATTGGTATGTCAAAGTCACATGTCCAGCTTTGTTACTAAGGACAAAGATGATTCAAAGGCTCACATTTCTAACATTTATGTCCATTTTTATTTCAGGGTACAAGCTTGCTTTTAACTACTTAAAAGCGAAGCGATATGTCGATGCCATAGACGTCTGTCATAAGGTGGGACACGTTTGGGTGTTAACAGTTTAATATCTTCAGCACGTTTCTGTCCTGTTAATCTTGTTCATTTTTGTTCACAGGTTCTGGCCGCTCATCCAAATTATCCAAGGATAAGAAAGGATATCCTGGACAAAGCTCGGGCCTCTCTGAGATCATAGTGTTGGACCTGTATTTTTTGCGATAGAGAAATATTTTCTGTAACTATCTGATTGAATCCACATGTATTGTTATGAATTTTCTGTCAAGTTTTTTGACCATGTAAATAGTTGGTAGCTGACCATCAAAGGAGAGGGTGGAAAAAAGTGTAAAGATATTCAAACACAGCTTAAGGTTTTTTTGTTTTTTTTCATAGACCAAAAGAGAAAGCAGTTTTATGAAAAAATCTTTGATGTTTGTTAAGATTTAAATGTGCTTCTGCATCTGTTGCAAACTATCATAATTAGATAACAATAGTGATTTACTGACTTATTTTCTCAAGCATAAAACATAAATTTGGACAACTGTCTTTTTCTCAAAATAAAGTTTTTTCTGATACGGTGTTGCTGTGGCCTGGCTTTTATCCCTCTTCAAACTGTGATTTATTGTTCAGACAGCATGGATACCTGCCTAAGAGAATGAAAACACAATATGACTAGACGGTTTACATCACCGGTGCTGACACTGAAAAACAGTTACAAGCGTGACTAGAATAGGACACACGGTAAGCATTTTAATGGACATAATAAACTGGCTGCCTGCCGTGGGTAGCGAGCTGCGGGGAACACAGTCACTACAGATGGAGTCACTGTGCGAGTCAAAAAGCAGAAAGACTTCAAACTGGGCACCAGAGCAAGCTCACTGCAGGCGGAATCCACGTCTTTACTCCTGCAAGCATCCAACTCTTTATGAACACCATCCGTTGTGGGAAACGTGGGACATTTCAAGGATTAGACAAGCTGCAGTGTGCGGTGGTGAGTTTCTAAGCTTTTTAGCCAACAACTTTTATCCGGAATACGGAAAGCTTTTAATAATTATTCGCGTCTACGCTGGGAGGGATGCGTAACTTTTCCAGATTCTTGTGTGCCATGTGCGTTTTCCGTTCCTCATAAGTTTAAGCTCTATAGCCAATATGCGGCGTTTCTCAGAGACTTGATTGGATGCGGTGGGATATATCGCGTTCCTCCGTTATTTGTAACCCAGCAACTGTCCCAGTGAATGACCACTAGAACAAATCCTATTAATGACACCTTTAAGCAGCTCCGCGCAGAGGAGTCTTAAACATTTCTCGAAGAGCTCCAGACCACTTTAACGTATTTATATAATAGTTTGTAGCGATAGCATAAATGTTTTATTCAGCAGTGATTGTCATTTTTTTAAATTTATGTATTTATTTCTAAAGGTTTTAGCGAGTTTTCTTCTGTCGTAATTGCATTTTTCGTTTTTATTTTAGATGCGGATTGTGTCCAGATGCACTGTTTTGATACGCAGAAGTTTTCTCTGCGCAAGCGCACAAGTACGTCATAGCCTTTTACCTGAGAGGAGCACACCTGGATCCAACGAGACGGAAGTTCACTGAGGCAATCTTTGAGCAAATCTTTTTTTTTTTTTTTGGCTTCACCAGGAATAAAAGTTTTGTTTGAAGTGAAAGCGATGGTTTCCAGTTAAAGCGGGATGGCCTTTGTTTAATTCTCAGAGAGCAGTTTAAAGGACGTTGTTAGCCTTAACTTGTGGGTCAGCGATTCATGGTACGTTGTATTTTTTTCTGAGGGAGTCCAGACCCGAGGTTGTTTGCTGATTTCACCAGCCGGTTTAAAATATGTGATTTTTCAATGGAGCACAGGAAGCTTCACGCCTACTTTTTTATTACCAAAAGGTAAAATATGCCCAAAGTATGCAGGCAGTATTTTCTGATGTTCTCTGTGTTTTTTTTCTCAACCCTTTATGTCATAAATCCTGAAGCCACATAAATGCTGGTTACTCATCAGTGTTCAGATTACGAATATGATTGTTTGTTACAGCTGAATCTCAATCCAAAGCCAGCCTGCTCTACATTCAAAAAGAATGCCAGTTCTTCGCAGAGTACTCCGAAGGCGCCTGCACCCACTGAAACTTCTCATAGTGGCTCTCGTCTTTGTCACGTTTGTGTTCTTCATACAATGGGAAGTCGGAAGCCAAAGCCAACAGGAGGACCCGTGGCTGAAGGAAATGGCAGTGAAGCGGGATGCCATGCTGGGAATGGTGATGGGAGCTGTCAATAACTTCAGGGATGCAATGCCAAAGATGCAGATCAGAGCCCCTGTACGTCATCAGGAGAAAGCAGACGGCTCGTCCTGTCTGCCAGGTCACTACACTGCTGCTGAGCTCAGGCCAGCTCTGGAGCGGCCACCCCAGAACCCTCTTGCCCCCGGAGCTGCTGGGAAACCTTTCAACACGGACTCGCTGAGCCCCAATGAGCAAAAGGAGAAGGAGAGGGGTGAAGAGAAACACTGCTTTAACTTGTATGCAAGTGACCACATCTCTCTGAGCAGAGACCTGGGTGCAGACACAAGATCGCCAGAGTATGTGTACACTCTGCAGGCTTCTGATAAACCTGTGTAAAATAACTATTTTAAAAGATCGTGTTATTAAGGGACATGTTTGACCAAACCTTTGAATTTATTTATTTATTTATTTTAAAATCAAATATTTATACTATCCTGTGGATATGAATTCAGTACTGATGCCACTCTTTCTCTGCCTAACATATAGTTGCACTCATCTAGATTATTTTAAAAGTAGATTTCTTAATGCAACAGCGACCATCTAACCCAAACAAATTTCTCTCAATTTCTGTTTTTTGTAACTGGGGAAAATGTCAGGCAGAAACCACAGAGATGATTACTGTGAGAGAGACTTTGTTTCAGCATGCCTGGCCAATTATTGTGGTTAAAATTTCAGGAAGAAGCAACGTTTTGCTTGGCTTGTTGCAGTACATCCAAATACATGGAAATCCACATAGGCTTCTCATGTCAGTTTAGTCGATACAAGGCAGATGCATAAAGCCCGTCCATGTTCTGGCAATCTCCCTAGGCTGAATTACAAAGTCTTTCCTACTCTAATATGGCAGGTATTTCAAAGGCACCACAAATGCAGTGTCACAGCTGAAATGGACTCCCCACAGGGGAGAGCCTGGAGATGCAATAACTGAACTACTGTGCCACTCAGGAACTGTGCAGGATAGTCAGATCTTTGTGCTCTTTTTCCTCCTTGTACAGATGCATTGAGCAAACCTTCAAGCGATGCCCCCCCTTGCCGACCACCAGTGTGATAATTGTGTTTCACAATGAGGCCTGGAGCACTCTGCTAAGGACGGTGTACAGTGTCCTTCACACCTCCCCTGCCATTCTCCTCAAAGAGATCATCCTGGTGGATGACGCCAGCGTAGATGGTAAA
Organism: Hemichromis elongatus; assembly: GCA_015108515.1. Lineage (NCBI taxonomy): Eukaryota > Metazoa > Chordata > Actinopteri > Cichliformes > Cichlidae > Hemichromis > Hemichromis elongatus. The sequence continues at coordinate 14,147 of VUQR01015106.1, read as the reverse complement.
ACCTCAATGGGCTCCTTCATGACTGTCCTGCTCACTTTTGGGTTCAATTTCATGCAGCGTGTTGGGTGGGCAACTAACTGTGTGCCATGAAACATACAGAGGGGAGCTCCCTGCTTCTTCTTTTGTGGTACCTGATGTGGGTTAACAACAGGAAGCAAGGGGCCTCGCGGTGAATACTTTCCTAAGAGGAATTAGCAGTGGTTGAGCTTAGAGATGAGTCAGAGTTAACTATTATAAATGGGTTAGATGTAGGAAGGAAACATAATCCTGGAAAGGACAGAGGTTTCAACGAATGAAGTTCAGCTGACACCTAAACTCAGCTATTTGCTCTGAGCAGGCAGATTTAGTCCTGCAGTGCAGCAGATTTCTTGAAAGCCAGTCCAGTTAAACATGGAAAGTTGTTCTTTATCTGTTTGAGTCTTGTTTTTCAGGCTAGGCTTTTTCAGGCTAGTAAGCAGTTAAGCAATTATTGTTGTCGTTTGTTTGTTTTTTTGTTTTTTATCTTGTATTCATCAAATTAAGCATCTCTAACTCTATTTTCTAATGGATATCCCATGTTTTCAGATGAGTTAAAGGACAAGCTGGATGAGTATTTGAAGCAGCTGAACATTGTACGAGTCATGCGCCAGCGAGAGAGAAAAGGACTCATAACTGCTCGGCTCCTGGGTGCCTCCGTGGCGACCGGTGACACACTCACCTTTCTGGATGCTCATTGTTAGTCACCACCACAGACACTACTCACACGTTTAAAAACTGGTTTGCACACCCTTAAACACACACCCACACCATTTGAAAACACTGCTTATGCCATTATAAAGCCATTGCTCATATGGAATTGTATTCTAAATGAAGTAGTTTAGTGCTTTTTGCAGAGAAAGTAATAGGTGATGCATTTCCCTATGTGGGTGTATTAACAGGTGAATGCTTTAATGGATGGCTGGAACCTCTGCTGGCTAGGATAGCCGAAAACTACACTGCAGTAGTGAGTCCTGATATTACCACTATTGATCTCAATACTTTTGAGTTCATGAAACCGTCCCCTTATGGCCAGAATCACAATCGGGGGAACTTTGACTGGAGTCTTTCATTTGGTTGGGAGAGCCTACCAGATCATGAGAAGCGAAGGAGGAAGGATGAAACTTATCCAATCAGGTGGGTCAAAGTTGTGCATGTCTACCGAATATCGACTTCGTCCGAAAGGATTTCTTGTTTTGAAGCTTATAAACATTTGACAAAATGCATCCACAGGACTCCCACGTTTGCCGGTGGGCTCTTCTCCATCTCTAAAGAATATTTCTACCGTATCGGAAGCTATGACGAAGAAATGGAAATCTGGGGCGGGGAGAATATCGAAATGTCCTTTAGGGTAAGGTATTACTAAGCTGTCATTATGTGTGCAAGTATCTTTTACCCTTGGAGTCATTCAGTTATTCAAACTAGTGCATCGGTGTGTGCGTCTGTTTTGTCTCTAATTAATTTGAAGGTATGGCAGTGTGGGGGGCAGTTGGAGATAATTCCTTGTTCCATTGTTGGTCATGTTTTCCGCACCAAAAGTCCACACACTTTTCCTAAGGGCACACAAGTGATTGCTCGCAATCAGGTACGACTGGCTGAAGTCTGGATGGATGGCTACAAAGAGATCTTTTACCGACGTAACCAGCAAGCTGCGCAGATCGCAAAAGATGTACGTACAGCTTCATACTCCCTTTTTTCTTTCCCCAGATGTTACAATTATTTTATTTTTATTTTAGTAGACACCCAAACCCTACAATAGACAACTGAGATTTAGAACAGAGCTGAATACATTTTAAAATGATGATCTGGAACAATCTTTAGGATCTCCATGAACGGCATCAACATGCTTGTCCAGATGCTCCTGGTGAAAGGCTTGCACTTTCCTCCTGGATTTTTTTTTCTTTTTTTTGCATTTGATATTCTATTTTATTTTGTTATGTGATTCTTTGAATTTTCCTGATTTTTTTTTTTTAAAAACAGCAGCAACTTGAAAATTGGTCTGCACTAAAATCTTTTCCATCTACTTGGGATGGTCATGAGTGGCCTTGAAACACAGAGTGTTTCAAGGCCACTCATGACCATCCCAAACACAAACAAGAGAAGTTTGAGCAAATCCAGCTCTTTTCCAATGTTTTGCATAGAAGAGGCATTAGGTCTGCTTATCAATAACGTCAGATACTCTCCTGAGAAAAGCATACCTCTCCACTTTCCAGGGCAACCACTGCAGAGTAAATGGAAATATTCTTTAAATTGGGTGTGTGGCACGTTTTTAGGGGTAAAAACCAACAGAGGCCTAGCAGGAGTCATCTCTGGTAAATGACACCGTCTCCAAGGGTTTCCCATCATGTGGTCCCACAGTTCCTATAAACATTTCCCTCCGGGCGACACCTCGCAGAGCAGGCCAGCCCTCACCCACCGGCTTCAGACAGACACGGCTTTGTCAACAGCATCACAGAATCCACTGTAGTAGCTATCAGTGAGAACTGGTGTGAGAAGCATCCTTGTCATTATAGTAAAGCCCTCATTATTTAGGTGAGTTAGGCGCCTGCAAATCCTTTGAAATGAGTCATTACACTCCACTCGCCACTCCCAGTTTAACAGTACAGTGATCAAACACTTGTTTGAAAAATTAGACTGCTGAAATATAGCTGCTGACTTGGGAAAAACAAGTATGATAATAATCAGCAATATATATTTTTTAAACAGAGTAATATTTTTTATATAAAGAAGTAATGCATTTTCCTTAATGTAATTTTATAACCCTATGTAGTGTGGAAATGTAATATCTTTACTATTAGATGGTGTAAAATTTCATACAGAGATTCACACAAGCCATAGGTTTTCCACTGACATTAGCATCAGGTCAGATGTTCACTGAATATATTGCTTTTTGATCAAATACCTGTCCAGCTAGTAATGAGGAATATAGTGAACATTAGAAAAACAGCTCAACCATTAGGTTTTTGAAGAATATAGATTGTGTGCTTTTTTCCATGTAAACTGCACTTTCAGCTCTATCTAGAAATGCTGCTTGTACTTGAAAATTGCAGATTTTTGAAGTGATCTATTCTTTACTGAAGACCGTTTTTTGTCAGATGTCTAAAAGCAGGAATAGAAGCTAAGTATAATATAATAAGCCAGTCTAGGGCATGGTTGCTTTGCAGCAAAGCCAAGGTAGCATTAAATATGCCAGAAGTGTGCTTTGACAATTAAAAAAAAAAAAATGCCTCTCTGTCACTGTTACAACAGAGAGCTTTTGGCGATATCTCCAAACGTGTGGAACTCCGCGAAAAGCTACAGTGCAAGAGCTTCTCCTGGTATTTGCAGAACGTTTATCCAGAAGTCTTCATGCCTGATCTCAACCCACTTCGCTTTGGCTCAGTAAGATCACACACCAGACCACCAGGTCTCCTTTTCAAACCTCACAGCACACTGTCTAGCCACTGTGGGTTTCCACTTAGGATCTCCAGAGGGTACTGAGCAGTTCCAATTTAACACCACTGAAAGCACTCTAGAGGCTAAAGTTGTTTGAACAGCTTGCACTGGATGTTAGTTTTTCATTTTGTTTCCTCTCATTGCTTTCCCCTTCCCTCCTCTTCTCTGTAGGTGAAAAATGTGGGCAAGGACTCGTGTCTGGATGCTGGGGAGAACAATGAGGGTGGGAAACAGCTGATCATGTACCCATGTCACGGTCTAGGAGGAAACCAGGTCAGTGGGAACATATCTGTTTTATCTCTTTTTGACAAGTTGAGTAGGTTTACTTAAAATACATTATTCATTTCTATGCTGTAGTATTTCGAGTACTCCACACATCACGAGATTAGACACAACATTCAGAAGGAGCTGTGTTTGCATGGGGCGGAGGGGGCTGTGAAGCTGGAGGACTGCCAATACAAAGGCAAAAAGACAGTGGTGGGAGCAGAGCAAAAATGGGAGCTGAAGGATGTGAGTTTAGTCTTTTTCGTGTACACTAATTTCACAATACCTGTGTTATATTATTGTTAAAGTAATATGTGTGTATGTATACATTTTTAAATTTTTATATAGAACCAGTTATTCTACAATCCTGGATGGAACATGTGTTTGAGTGCCCACCACGAGCATCCTTCTCTGGCTCTTTGCAACCCTTCTGACAAATACCAGCACTGGTCCTTCGTCTGAGCACGCAAAATACCACTTTAGAAAAAGCTACATACTATAAGCAGTTTCCACGCTTATTTTTTCCTCTTTTTTTAATTATTTTTAGATAAATTATCACACCGATTTTTAATTTATTTTTATACAGAGAGGGGCTGAAGGAAAGTTTTGGCTGTGTATACGAACAATGAAGATGCACTTTGCTGACAAGTGCCTCTTTTGTGTTTGACACATTTTCACCACTCCGTCTTCACAATCAAAGCACACAGTATTAGTTATTTAAAGCTAACACTAATAATTTCTGGAGACAACTTTCTATAGGAAAGAAATGTGGAGGAAAAATAACAAGTGTTATAGGCACAGGATCAGTTTGGTTCATCGGGTCTCTGCGGCTCTACTGGACTGATTCAACTCTGTTCTTCCTAAAGCTAGTCCCTGATTTATATTATGATGCGGTCCAGAACAGACAGCCAAAGCATCATTAAGATTCAAAATGACAAGACAAAAACACATTTTAGGAGAAGCAGTGAAAACGTGACACACACAAGAATGATGTGCCTTTTTAAAAAATGTTTCTTGGACTGAAAAACCTCGTATTCAGTACCGTCCAGTGCCTTGGATGTTTTTATTTGTTTGTTCGTTTTTGTTTTTTTATTTCGTCTTGGACAGGAATGTGTTGTCAGCGTGGGTGATGGTTATAGAGGTCATAGTTAACAGATTTCTGTCAATACAGTCTTTTGGTTCATTTTCATTCCTTTTTTTTTAATCATAGGGGCCTTCAGAGCAGGACTGAACTTTATACACTTCAGTTGATTCTCAAAGTATCGTTTTATTATTATTATTTTTTTTTTTTTAGTCATCCATTTTTTAAAAAAAATTTTTTAGTGAAAGTAAGTTGGGTCTTAAACATGTATTTCAATCAGTTAAATCATAGGTTTTTGTTTTTAGCCTCATGTATGCAGTAATCAATCCTGTCTTCTGAGATATATTATTTTTAATTGCAGCACAGTTTTCCTGTATTATTTAAGTTTATGCTTTAGTGGGGGTTTTTGTTTTGTGTTTGTTTTTTTTAAAGGAAACTGTGAATGGGAAATATTGTGCCCAAGGGACTCCATTTTTACAGCAGGGGTTCCCAAATGAATTTCTGGTGCAGGCACTAGTGTTTAGATGGCTGTGGATTATTGTAAATTTGTTTGTATTTGTTTTAGTGGCGGAAGAATGGATACAAATATCTGTGTTAGAGTGCCTTGGTGTAATGATTTTATTTTGAACTCAATAAATTCAGTTGGGTTCCATTTAGAGCTACTGCATTTCACTTTTTCATTTAGCCTGCAGAGGGCGCTTTGCAACTACAAATTCAACGTTACCATTGTTTCAGTAACCTGCTCATTTTGTGTGTGTGAATATGAACATATATCAGAAGTGATTTAGATACAAAAGAAAGTTTAATATTTATTTCAAAATCATGTGAAGTGAAGTTATCTATCTACAGTTTCAAACCAAACACAATGAAAAAGAAAAATTAACATTTTGTGCAAAACATTTGCATTTCACAGAATATGAAATCGAATTAAATAAATCAGGCACATAATGTTTTACAACTCACAACCAGCATGAAACAGAAGACATTTTTTTAAAGATAGAGAAGCAATTTACTCAATACAGACTTTTAATAAACCACAATAAATACACATTTCAATATATTCATTCGTAATAAATACTGGAACATAAAACCAAACACAGGATTCCCACATGGATGTTGTTGTACTAGCCTTCTCACACTGTATGCTTTGGCACAGTTAATCAGAACTATTGGCTTCGCTGATGCCACTGATTGCCTGAAAGCAGTCTGTATGCTTCCTTTGTGGCACGTGGCACGACAGGTCCCAGCTACTCGAGTGTTGCACAAAACCACCCAAACTCTTGTGCCAGCGTCTTCTGATTATAGTGATGTTGCAGATATTTGCAGCTTGGAAGTGGGACAAATATCAGTATTCATGCAGGAGCAAGAGAGCTCAAGGTAACACCAGCATTACAGCAGCGCTATTCACTCAAGTATTGCAGTTCTCCACTTGTTGAGCAGTCACTTCAATTTCCATCTTGTCTGCGATTTTAAAGGTTATTTATACATTTCAGGTAAATAATCTATCATTTTAATGGCTTACAGGACTCCAGGAGTCCTACTGTTTACTATTTGAAAATAAGTTTTGATTGTCAACCTTGAACATGTTTACCCCTTATAGTTTTAATAACTGTATATTTTTAACTAAACAAACAATGCTTTAAATACAAATATAAAGCACTGTTCAAGCGATGAAATACCCCATTGGCCGATTTTACTAAGGATTTTCTGTAGAAGAGAAAATTTGTTTAAACCATTAGTCATGTAAAACAAAAATTTAAATCTTTATGGGATTCACATAAATGAAGATCTAAGTTGTTAGATAGTTTAATGTCTAAATCCCATAAGCATTACTGGCACATTTTTAGAGTACATATTTTGTCTACTAGACCAGTTGCTGTTCAAATTAAGCAATTACTGATAAATATTTAATAGTTTTTGGAGATATGTCAAAGTATGACTTCATTATTATCCCTGTATTTAAAAAAAAAATAAAAAAATAAAAATCTTCACATTAAATCTTTTATAGTGACACATGCTAATTGTGTTATTCTAAGCGTAAACAGCGGAGTGGAAAAACTGGAGCCATTTAAAACCAACTGCATGCCACCGGACCCCAACACGTTAAGTGCAAAAGGCTGTGAATTGATTTTGACATTTCATATCATATTCCAAACATACAAATAAGTTTTCAGGCTTTTTCATGCTTTTCAAAACCATAGAAAAGCATATAATTGTGACAAAAACAAGAAGAGAAATGTACATTATGTATACAACACTTTTGGGTTTTTTTTTTTAATATAAAACAATGGCGTTTTTTCCCCCAAACATCACTGAGATTCCCGAAAATGGCATGCGTATTGTTATCAAAACATTTACAATATAAGTATACACATACTTCAGAATAATAAATAAATTGACAATAAGCCTTTTTTGCACATTTGACACATACAGCAGACATAGAAAAAGTTCCATCTACAGTACAATATCTGCTTAAAACTAGAACTTTACATCTGAAATTACAGGATACATTGCACAGCGTGACATAAATTATGCTTTGATGTTTTGTTTTTTTTTAAACGTTCAATTTTGCATTTAAGCACACAATGTACTGGAGACAGCGAAAAGCGCCTCAAAGCCTTTTACATAATGAACTTATGGCTTTATAGTTACAGATGAAAATGCATTACGGTGCTGTGAATTGCTTTGAAATTTAAGGTCAGATAGTCCAAAAAGGCCATGGTTATGTCCTCTTGAAAACGTAATACTACTTAAAGAATACATAAAAAGGAGAGGCACACTAAATGGCTGCGACCTCAGGGCAGTGGTCTGGTAAAGGGAGTTTCTTAGTGTTGTTTGCTAGTAAGGTCAGGTCAGAATGTCCGTTGAGACTTGACTCTTGTGGCGGCTGCTCAGGTGTCATACATGAGCTGTGACTGCTGTAGGAACCCTGATTGTTATTGTTCAGGTAGTTTTGAAATGGAGCCTGGTTCTCGTTTTCTGCCTGGTCCTCAAACGCCGCTTTGGACAAAACTTTATTCTTCGGATCAGGTGTATAACAGGTGAGCGGGGTGGTAGGGGCACCACTGCTCAGAGTAAAATGGTGATTCACTGTATTGTATTGTTCTTCAGCATGATTAGAGTAGTCTGTGTACTGCTCAGCAGTGACGCTGAAAGGTCTCTGGGCCGCATTGCCATTGGTCGTACTAACTGGATCTTGGAACGCCAAGTTTTCCCCATAAGGTTCACTTGGCTGGCTGGTTTGGCCGTTGGAGACGGCGCTCGAGGCCCCCAGCTGATAGTACTCAGCCGGAGAGGAATTCATTAAGTAAGTGTTCCCATTCATGTGGTTGTCATGTCCCACAGAGCCATCACTGTAACACAGCACAGAGGATAAGGGCACAACTTCGGTATGAGAAACCGACGGGGTCGTCATGTCGTCCTCAAAATTCTCAGACTTTTCTTCATCATCATCGTCCCCCTCCTCGTCCTCCGAGTCGCTGTTAGCCAAGCTTTGTGTGCTGGAATCAGACAGCCCGCTGCAAACGCTGCTACTGTCCTCCTCCTCCTCGTCTTCATCTTCGTCGTTTTCCTCTTCCTCCTCCTCATCCTCTTCGTCTTCTTCCTCGTCTTCATCATCTAGCGTCTCCTCCATGTCGTCTGCAGCTTGAAGGTGCATGCTGGCCGCCTGCGGAACCGCGTCTGACAGAGAGTACTCCAGCCTGTGCTGTGATTGAGCAAAAGGGTTTGGGCTTACCAGGTCGCTTCCTTCGCCATGGTACCCGTTGGTTGGGGACGGCTGCTGCGGCTGCTCACGACTCTTCTCCAGTTCCAGTTTCATTATAGTGTGCAAGAAATGTGTTCGAACGCGAATGGGATTGAACTCCACTCTTCCAGTTGAATTGCTGCAACCTTCTTTTGTGCAGCCACATGGAAATGACATACGATCCACCTGAAAACAGAAAAGAAAAAAACAAATGTACGGATTTTGTTGATGTTTTAAAATAACGCGTAAGCAAGTTCTTTAATGCACTCTATAAATTACTCATGCAAGCACATTCTCTTTAAATGGGCCGCATGTTTTTTTTTTTCTGTTTACAAGTCAGAAAATGGAACATGAAGCTACAGCATGTGTGTCATGGGATTTACCTGGCATTTGATCCCTGCAATGCTGCAGGCACAGGTCTCAGGGTCACAGAAAACCCTGCAATCACAGCCACAGTCCTCTCTGGACATGCGAATAGCCCGAAGTTCATGTTTTTCTTCCACATCAATCTTCTTTACCCCAGAGGAGCGCAGCAGTGCCCGACGCTTTTTAGTGGTAAGAGGCTGCAGGAAGAAGTACTCGTCTACTTCTGTGTTGTCCAGATCAATGTCATCATCAGATATGTCCTCTGCTGTGAGTGTGTTGGCCTCTTCAGACTCCACTGTGCCATTCTTAGTCAGCTGAAAACAAAACGGGAAAAATATTCAAGCGCAAATAATAAGCTAAACCCGTCACAAATCTGGTTTCTTTTAAATGGTAAATCATTCAGGAAAAATTCATCACAAACAGATGAAATCTGCTGAATGTAGGTCATGAAATCCACAGTAAAAAAAAAAAAAGATTTGCAGGTACAATTTTGTTCAGAAACCAATAAAAATGCTTTCACCTTGAGTTTGATTGAGTTGAGTTTCTCCTCCTTCAAGTGGTCTCTGAGCATGTCTCTGTGGATCCTCTTCTGCTCTAGGGCAAATTCACCCACGGAGTACTGCCTGATCCAGCTGTGCCTGCTGGACATACCCAGTGTGCTGCCTCCCTGGCTGGGCACGCTGGTGAAGCCCTGCCGTCGGCCAAAGTAGTACACCGTCACATTCTCAAAATGCACCCTTCTCGTCCGCAAGCGCTTCTCCCTCTTCAATATTGAGTTAGCTGAAAAGGAAAACAGGAAGTGTGAAAACAGTACAGGGCATGCATGAAATTCTTGTTTTTGTTGTAAAGTGGTTTTGATAATTAACTTATGCCACGTGGAAAGGATTACAGCTCTACTTCAAGAGCTTATAACTGCTGATTTTTTCAAACATATTTTACCTTTTTTTTTTTTCCTCAACTAGAACTATAGCCTCTCTCTCCATATATATATCTATCTATCTATACATCTATATAAATCAATATATATTTTTAGACATATAATTTACTATAGCAGTGCAGTGAAGTAGCACAGATTTCATCATGTCTCTGTGCTTCCACTTGGCATGCAAGTCTTTAGTGTGTCTTTTTAAGGAGAGCTCTACAAGGGGGAGGTGCAGAGAAGAGGGCAACACTGGAGCATAAATAATCCCCTGCCTGGCCCAGAGATGGAGAGAGCTGGTTCACAGGAGCAGTGTTCCCAGCGTTCACCCCCCTATCAGACAGACAGGACAAATAGAAACCATCTGGTTCCAACAGCTCTCCACCCCATGCAAAAGCAGACAATGCATTTCATTACACGTGTAGAGCTAAAAGAGCAAGACTGCCGAGAAGAACGGAGGAAGAGAAGCGTTACATTACCTATAAAAACAGACAAACATTTAACAGATGTTAAGACCTATGCAATCAGATTTCATATGATCGAAGCTTATAGAAAGAAATATTAAAACCATATTTGTCCTAACAAGTCTTCTTTTAAATGCCCCAAGACACTGATCTGACTGTTTCACAGGCACTCTAAAAGACAAACGGATTACAGATGTTCTTTTTCTTCTCTGCCCAACACCACAGCAAAGGATGTAAAGCAAAGCCACTCAGGACTTAAGTGTTTCATCTGTCTGCCAAGATACTCAATCACTACATGCATGTTACTTCACAAGAACGCTGTCTCCCAGTGCACAGCTCTCTTGTTGCTATTAGCTGACCTTCAAGGCCCCAGTTACCGGCGGCTGCGGTTGACACAGAGGCCAAGAGGAGCCTCAAGAGACGCAGTACAAAACTTCTGTCTCTAAGCCCCTTTTACTGAGGAAAGGGCCCCCGTCACTATGCGTGTCATTCATGCACGCAAAAAGGCATCATCAAAACCTCTCATTTCACATTGTTTTGTTTTTTTTGTTACCTGGCTTAAAAAAAATTCAGTTGTTTATTCACCAACAACCGACACCTCAAAACGCTGTAACTAGAAGACCCAACAATAATATTAAAAATTAACCAAGTAAGCAAACCGTGCAGATACACAGAAACACAAACATGCTGTCCAAACGCGGCTCTTTTCTTTTGTTTTTTAGAATCATTTTTCAGGCAGCATCTAAACTTTTTCAGTATTAATGACCCACTATTGTCAATCTGTTTCATTCACATTCAGTGTCACGTCTTTAACAGTAAGATTCACATGTGCACCATGTCCCTTGTTAGAAGTGACTTCAGCATCCTTTTAAACCTGGAGAGGCGACGTGTCTTTTGTGATAGCTTTCTCTGAGACTGAATTCTTTTATTCAAAGTCGTTTTTAAGCCCAGACATACTGTGCGATCTTTTAACAAGGGTGCTCCTCTGAGTCACCTATAAAATCTCAGCTCAAAACTATATTTGCATATCTTTAGAGGCTTCTTCATTTCGCGTGTGTACTTGCATCTCACCCCTATTATTAATATTTGAATCTCTAAACTCATTAATTGATTTGCAGAAAAATAATCTAAGTGTTTCAATATTTCAAAGTGCATTTGATGATTTCATCTGTTTAAAAATGTGCTGTTTATTTTGTTATTTACAAATCTTTTGAACTGAATGTGATTTATTTTGGCTGATTTTATATTTAAAGAAAAGACTAGTAAAGTGTTACGCTGGGATCTAGAAAGCATTTTGTTAAATACTTTAAAGACCAAACAATTAACTGATTAGTCAGCTGATTTCAAACAATTAATAATGCATAACCCACTATGCATCAGTCTGTTCCTAATCGGACTGCTCTCATTAAAAAACAAACAAACAAAAAACAGGATTGCAATAATATTTAAAACGATAAACTTGTTTTTAGATACACTAGGTAGATATTGCATCTGCATGTGCACTGCCAGCATGTTGCACTCATGCAGCTTGATACAAAAACAGCTATTTCCTCTGCCTGGGCCAGTACACTGATGATGCTACTAATGAGGGAGGCAGCCTGTGCATGCTTCCCTTTTATTACAGCACCAGACTCTTTGCCTCCTCTCCTCTCTAATGCACAGCCATGACTGTAAATTCATATTACATTCCGCTATCGACAGACATGCACATTTGTCTTCTTTGAGCAGCATCCTGCAATAACTGTAGGCTGCAAAATGAGGCTTGCGTAAAAATCCCTTTCAGTCCTTTAGCTTTGTCTATCACGATGCAAAATGACGACATTAATCTTCCTGTCACTGAATATAATTCACAAATTTAAAAGATGCAGGCACTCACAGGTGAAAGGACCTGAAGCGGAGGGGTTGACACTGTCGCTGCTATCCCCACTCTCACTGTAGGAGACCTCATCATCAGACTCCCGCACGGAAGAGCACGGGGAGGAGGAGGCTTCCACCTCCTCAAATTTCCTCTTCAGTATTCCACTCATGGCCCGCCGCATCTGCACCTGAAACCGACAGACAGCAGAGGGGCCGCACATTATTTAATATCCAGTTCGGAGCCCTCGTAATCTTCAACTCACTCAATTAGCAACCAGCCAGTATCTCCCACCATCACTTTCACTCACACATGCAAAAAAATCTCTACTGCCACTGTCCCAGCTCCCAGGCATTCTCCCGGCAATTGATCACTTGGCACAAAGGAGCAGAAAAGGAAAGGAGAAAGCTGCTAATTATACACTATGTCTTCCTTACAGGAAGTTCATTCCACTCTCTTTGATTTAGAGGTTGAAGAAAAAGACAGAATGGACCAACTTGTCTAACGTTTTTACTTGTCAGGTTGAAATTATGTACAGTATGCAAAATCTAAGGTTTCTGCAATTTAATTGCTGCTATTAAACACAGAAGTGATTAAAATATATACTTGTCTTAAATGATGTCTTTCTCTAAAATTAAAATTTTCACAAGCATGGGATATGAAACTTTACCCGGGCTAATCTTGCCGCTCTTGTTTTCCAACACTTTCAATTTTACCTCATTCAAAAATGTCAACATCGGTACTCTGGCCCACTGAGCTTCAAACCAAACTTAGTCCTAGGTCTTTAAAGTGATTGTAATGTGTCACACTCCCTTTCAAGGTATCAATCGTGCATCACTCCTCCTCTCCATTTCCACCTCATCTGATTGTCCACCACTAAAATCTAGACCAGGGGTCTCCACCTTCAGGCTGGTGTCCTGCAGGTTTTAGATGTGTCCTTTATCCAACACAGCTGATTCAAAATGGCTAAATTACCTCCTTAACATGTCTTGAAGGCTGTGTCCCAATTCAGGCTCTGCAGCCTTAAAATACGCAGCCTTAACGATCCTCAAGGGCCGCGTACTCAAAGACCGCTAAGGCCGGAAGTGCAAAGCTTGTGAAATGGGACGGTCTAGCCTCCGTCGCGCTGTTCAGGTTGCCTAGCAACCATGATACTAACTGCTGGAAACGTTTCATACAGCATTGTTTGACAGAAATGAAGGCGAAAAAACAGACAGTCGCAGGTGTATACACTACTACACAACAGCACCAGAGAAGGAGGATTTAGTGTTTGTTATTTGTTTGTTATTACGAGTGCTAAACAAGAAGAGTTCCCAGATGGTCCAGTGGACACGTGTGTGCCTCCTGTGATTAAAGCATCTTTCTTTCAGCTTAACGAGTGAACCGTCAGCTCGTTCAAACGTTGAAGTCCGTTTGGCTCCACACCACCGAACAGAGGCAGCAATATAACATAGCTAACATTAACAGAGCAGTGAATCCTGCTTGTGCTGTGATATTCAGGACTGCACACCGAGCAGCGTTCCCTGACTTACAGAGAATGTGATGATTTTATGGATAATTAAAGTCACTCATATGTCCACAAACACAACAAGCTGAAAGATTAAGGTCGACTTTTAAACGGCGGATATTTAACGCTGAAAGTACAAACATCACTAATGTCACATAACTTTGCCGACATGTGGCCAACAGTAATGTTTTTGTTGTAATGTTCTTCATTATTAAATATTCGCACATAAATAAGTGGCATAATATTCCGTACTTACTGTCCGCTTCAGCCGTCTGCCCTTTTTTTCAGCAAAATTATCCACACCCACTGCTGCACTATGAATTCTGGGATAGGCTGGGCCACGAAGGATAAATCTGAGCCATCCTTAAAATTCTGGGAAATTAAGGCCGCATTTTTAAGCAGCCTTTTGAAATGGGACAGCCTTCGTCGCGTCGCTGTGACGTAATCGGCCTTAAAATGCGGCCTTTGAGGCTGCAGAACCTGAATTGGGATACAG
>VUQR01015103.1:4597-21885 GCA_015108515.1 Hemichromis elongatus | reverse complement strand
CCTGCTGAATTTGATGTGTCGGTCCTCTGATCTGTGAATTGTGGTACGTCCTAAGATCTGATTTTGACCCAGGTGTCGTCCATATACCTGAAACCATGACTTGGTGGTGTTCCAGGGTAGGATAACAAAGCCCTCTTTTCCACTTCTTCCATGTACAAATTGGCCACGATGGGTGAAACTGGGGAACCCATGGCACACCCATGTTTCTGCCTGTAGAACTGACCCTTGTATGTGAAACAGGTGGAATGAAGACACAGTTCAATCACACTTGGTGATGCTGAGAGGGGTCCTGTTGCTGAGGTTGGGGTCATCCTGTAATCTCTTACGAACTACCTGCAAAACTTTCGTGACTGGGATGCAAGTGAAGAGGGATGTAACATCATACAGGACCATGGTTTCATCTGCCTCACAGCCCATCGTCCCCTCAGTGGGCTGGTTTCAGTCATTATGCAAATGTGCTGTTTATAAGGTTGGAAACCTGCAGTCAGCTGAGGCTGAAGGAGTCACCTGGATGAGTGAGGAAACGTTTCTCCCACTGAAAACGTCCAGATGAACAGAATCAAAGTTTGGGGATTGACTTACCTGGATGATTGAGCGTGCATCATGACACATTAAGCAAATAACATTAAAACATATAAACACGAGCTGATCTAAGTAAACTTCTGCTTGGTGGTCCCGCGTGTCTTTAACCTGCAGTGTGCGACTTTATGCTCTCATATTTCTGCAGGTTTGAAATCACAGACTGTCACACTGATTTCTTTGTGAGTTCGTGTGGCGTGCTGCGTGTTTGCTTGATGGGAGGAGCTGTGATGTGTCGTTAAAAAGAACCGAGTCAGCAGAAACACGATGAACCTCACAAAGAGGGTTTAATTGTATCACTTTCATATTTACATGAATGCAAAGCAAAAAAGCTCAAATTTAAAAAAAAGTCTCATTTTGTTTCTGTGATTTTTTTTTTCTTATAAAAATTAAAAAAATATGTACAAACGTTTGCATTTCTCGTTAAAAACAAACTGCAGAGGGAATATATTAGAGTTAAAAATCAGAAGTGCTCAAGGTGCTTTGATGAAACTGGAACGCCGTCATCGATCCAGCTCGGCCTGCAGGATCTCTCCCCAGGTCTCTGCGTCCAGCGGAGTCAGCTTCCTGCCGCTCAGCTCGTCCGCCGACCTCACGTGGCTGAACCGTCCAATCAGCCAGTCTCTCTTCACACGGCTGCGGGTGTAGTTCCTCACCAGGGTCACCTGAGGACAGGAAGTGGGACACCGTCAGAAAACAAGCTCTGTTTCTGGGTGACGCTGGTTTTATAAGCAGTTTTATTCATGAAATTAAAATAAATGTCTGCAGCGTGAGACGAGGTCTGCCACGTGGGCAAGTCTTCACTCCGCGTACGTGGACGTCATTAGATATAAAATCGCTCGGAACGGTAATTACAATTTCAATGTTCTGAGTATATCCAACACTTCAGTGAGAACAGCTGGAACATCTGCTACAGTCACAGCCCGTCATCACTGGCTCCTCACAAACCTTCCAATCAGAACAAAGGTGATGGCTGTGCCAGAGCTGGTTCATTCCCACCTGACTGTGTCATGTTTGCCTAAAAACCATTCCAGGCCAAGGATCCAAATCTTTGGGGAAATTATTCAAAATGTCAGCTCAAACAAAGGTCGGGCTGTTCTTAGACGTTTTTCCAACAACATATTTTGAAAAGAGAAACACGTGGTCTGTGTTCAGCATGACGTTCCACAGATGTGACACCGTGGAACAAATCCAAACCTAACTTTAGACAAAGTTTCTGGGAATACTGCGTCCCAGGTTTGTGATGCTTTTTTGGCTTTTATGTGCATAAATCCACTCGGCTAATACAAGAACCTGGAGATCAAATCTCAGCTCCGACCTGCAAACCTGCTGCCACAGATCAGGCGACCTTCATCGGCATCAGTCCGAGCGCGCAGAGACACAGGGACCGCTACTCACCCTCAAACACCTGAAGGTCTGAGCTGCCTCAGAAAAACAACGATGGAGAAATGTTTAAAAACTCTGACCTTCCTCCTTTTTTTGACTAATGGCATCAGGACCTGAAATTAGTGTAGTTCTTGTTTTGAAGGAGATCATTAACCTGGAAAAGTTTCAGAAGAATCTGAGATGTTTTTCTAAGTTTTCTGACATAATATGTTAGGAACCTTCCAGGAGAGGCCGTGTCTGCGGTCGCTGTCGACCTCCCTCTGGCAGATGGCTCGGACCATCAGGCACTGCCTCCTCCACAGCTGCTCGCTCTGTTCGATGATCTGATGCCACAGCCTGCAGGTCCTCGCCGCGCAGCACAGGCTCGCCGCGTCCAGCTCGCCAAAGATCCTCACGCTCATTTCTGTCGGCAGCTTCTCTGCAAAGTTGCCGCGTGGGCCGGAGCCTTCGGCCGCCGTCAGGGCGGAGCTTCCTTCACAGAGAAAAAACACCGGTGGAGTCCTCCCACACACATGCTGCATAATAGAGTCAGACTGAGTGGACGAGCCTGAGGAAAGAGAGACGACAACGAGGGAGAAATTAGACGGTTTAGCTCAGTCTGGAGGACAACTTAAGGATGAAGTCACGATGAATGCCTGAGATTCCAAATCAAAGCACCGACATGCTTCAAAGGAAGGAGGCAGGAAAAGCAAATTAAAATGGAAATTACAGCACAAAGACAAAAATAAAGAAACAAGAGAGAGATGGGAAAAAAAATCACCCGAGAAAGAGAAAAAAATATCCTGAAACACCCAGAAAGAGACACAAAATGACTGAAATAATGAGAAACGGAAGGAAAAGACCTCAGTCTGCCTGTAAGGAGAAGATCAAAATACCAAAAAATGAAGATTTCATACAAACTAAGCAGAAACGTTTTGAAACAAGGACACAAAGGATTGTGTGATGTAGATGAACCAGAAAGATTCAGCCCTGGGCGTGAGGAGCGTGAAGGGCTCCCACGTCAAACCGAAAGAGAAACACGAACAGTGGGGTCCCCACAGACCCAGGCTGGAGACGTCACCCAAACACGAACCGCTTCCTGTCTCTGTCTTCAAAGCTCAGCACGTGATAAATACTCGTTATGTCTGCCCTGCGTGGCTCTGCGGACTGAGCTCTGGTTTTTGGTAAAAGAAAACAAACAAAAAAAGAGTTTAATGCATCAACCCCACGACTCGCCTCCGCTCATGCTAACAGCTAACAGCTAACAGTTCATGGGAGAACTCCACCGGCTGCTTCCGCTCTTAGAACGAACACCGATTTGGAGCGGGGAGCAGAGAGCACGTATCCCGGTGTGCCCGACACGAACCCGGCAGCGCGAGAGTGAAAACCGGCCTCTTACCTTCCGTGAGGTCTCCGACAGAGAGCTCACACGGTTTAAATGTCCTAACGGATGTTTACAAACGTACGCTACGTCATCATATTTTGATTTTTGGCGCATGCGTGGAAGTATTTGAAAAACCGGTTATTTTCTTAATTTTCTAATGTTAAAATTAAAGTGGAAGGCCTTTTTACTCTGCAGTTTCGAAATAATTGGCAGATTAATGAATGGAATCGGATGGAAAGTGCCTTAAAATAGCAATAATGCTAAAATGTAAAAAGCACCTGGGCAGAAGACATACATTTTTTTGTTTTTAAAGATTACTTTCATCTACATACCTGTGCTAACCACCCTGTCTACGTTTTTTTTTTAAAAGGAAGATTAATAAAAGCTCAGGGAGATTCTGGGCGGAGTGAGGTGAGGTCAGAGACCCAGTGCGCACGCTCCGCTCCATCCCGGAAGTTTTGAACGGTGTCGCTGTGGATGAAGTTGTTTCGGCGTTGCTGCTCGGTCCGGTTCCCGTCCACAGCAGGTTGGAGCCCCGCCCCTCCACAGTCCGAGAAGTTGCTTTTAACCTGAAACCTTTTGAATTCTCGAAGGTGGCGCTGCTCTCCGTTTTCCTCCAGGTTTCTCTATCGGGGTGCAGCTACCTCTGTCTGTTCCGAGGAGCCCATGTCTGGCTTCGATCTGGTACCGGTGGACGGCGGGGATCCGGTCCACCTGCCATCCGGGGAGACGGTGCTGGGCCGGGGCCCGTTACTGGGAGTGAGTCCTCCTCTGACTTCAGTCTGAAAACATGACCGCGGATCATTTACAGACTTCTGCTCGTTGCAGTAACACGTTGTTTAAAGATCACGTGACGGACGGCTTCGCTTCACTTAAAAACATCATCAAAAGCTCATAACTGTCAATAACAAAGTGACCAGACATGATCAGGAGAGGGCGGGGCTTTATAAGCTAGCATTTTGAACTTTAAAAATGCATGCACTAGGAGGAGACAGGAGGATCCTCAGGTGTACCTTTCTAACAGGGGCGGGACTCCAGGCCTCGAGGGCCGGTGTCCTGCAGGGTTTAGATGTGCCCTTGATCCAACACAGCTGATTTAAATGGCTAAATGACCTCAATCATCTGATGCAGGTGTGTTGACCCAGGGTGAGATGTAAAACCTGGATCCTGGAGTTTTCCCCACCTCTGCTTTATAAGGCCACTGCTGGCAACTGTGCAAAAGTCTTGAGCCACCCATCGTGTCTTTATAATTTGCCTACATCCTGTTTAAAATAACAACAACTAAAACCTAAACCATAATGAAATAAATGAAGCTAAAGTCCCCAGAGAAAAAGTTGTACACATTTGACCTGACCTGTCAAAATAAGCTTGTGGACTCTGTTAGAGCAGCTTAGCATAATCACAGAGTGAAATAATCCCTTATGTGTGCTTTGCTGCAGCTTTTTTCTCTCTCTTGTTTTTCTGTCTTTGTTCTGAGACCTGCTTTACTTCCCTTACTTCTCTTCATTCATGCCCGAGCTCGAGTCTGTTTGATTTATTGAGAATAACACTGTAAAAGAAAAAGCTGGAGACGTCTGTAAACGCCGCTCTGTTTCCCGTCTCAGATCAGCGATAAGCGAGTCTCCAGACACCACGGGCTGCTGGAGAACCTGAGCGGACAGCTGCGCCTCAAAGCCGTACGTTCGACCGTCTTTGTGCTCCTGAATGTGAAGCAGGTCACAGGTTTAGGTTTAGATTTTGTTTCTTATAACATTACCTTGATTACATAATCAGTTTGTTATTTGACATTATTATTAAAGGTAGAAGTGTAGTTGTTTTCCTTCATGTGTCATATCATAGAAATCACGCTTTTGCTTTGAATTCAACCTTGTTTCCTGTTGCTTCGGCAGATTTTAGGTTTTAGAATTTTATTTTTAAACCCATCATTATTATTTTTAATCTTGTTGTTGTTTGAGTTTGGGCTTCAAAGCTGACACCGTGGTTTAAGCTCCCATTGTCTTCAGACACACCTGAACCCGTGCTTCGTTCAGTCGACTCCCACCGATGACCCTCGACCTCTGGAGAAAGATTCCTGGCACGTCCTCCGTCACGGAGACTTCTTCTCTCTGCTGCCGGGTCGGTTTGTCTACGAGGTGGTGTCTGTGGGCGGAGACGAGCGCACGCCCAGGTACTTCTGATGTTTCGTGCTGATGTTGGTCGAGACAAAGACTCAAACTGTCTTGCTGAATAATGAAGGTGGAGGCTGCTCTCCGGTAACGAGAGCTCTTTTATCTGTGCGTACCGTGCCATGCGGGGTTAAACGCTCGGTCGGAACATTAGGCACGGCTCGTTGAAGCTGACATCAAACGGACGGTTAATGCCAATCGGCTCAGATCAAATTCACGCTGACCTCGCAGTGTTAAGGTCTCGCAAAGTCCGCATTCACCTGCATCAGTGTTGCTCCCCACAGGAACAGCCAGATGTTTGAAGAAGAAGAAAAGACACTTCCTGTTCCTCCTCATCCAGCTGTGGATCCATCTCTAGCTGCCAGACTAAACCAGGAGGAGCCGCCGCTGTCAGCAGCTCCGGAGGAAGAGGAGACGGCCGAGAGACCTTTCAAGGTTGGCTGAGTTTTTGGGAGACGAGAAGCTGCTGGAGAAGGACTCCGCAGGGGGCGGGGCCTAAGAGGGATGTCAGCAAGTGTGAATATTTAATCAAGGAGGCGCTTTTAAGAGTGCACGGTTAATGTGATGAGACATGAAATTTTAGAATAGTTTATAATAAAAGAATCAATGTTTATAAATAAAGTTATGACACAATCAAACAGATCAGCAAGTACAACAAAAAAAAACAGTGACAGAAATAATTTTAGTAATTAAATCAGTGAGTTTAAAAGGGAGGTTGGTTCACAGCAGATCCGCCCTCGTCCAACAGGGGGCGCCACATCAGGCAGCTTCAGGCGTTTGACCCCACAGTGGGTGTATCAGTGGCTCCTCCTGTGATCAATCCCAGAGTCTTTGGCTTATTAGCCGCAGAGTAACAGACTTTAAAGTGCCGCGGCTGACGTGGATGGCAGTGTGGAAGTCAGCAGCCAATCAGTGAAGCCGTCTCATTGCGTTTCTTTCAGGGAGACTTGGCGGGATTGGCAAAGCACGATCAGCAAGGCCCCGCCCCATCTGCAGCGAGGAGAAGAGTTTTACCTGCATGGATGCTGGCAGCTGTACCTGCTGCAAAGACTCCATCCTCCACCCCGACAGGTAAACAAACACCGGGCCTGTGTTCCCTCTGCCCCTAGGGGGTCCTAATCCCGCTACTTGCTATTTATTTGAAAATGTTCTTTTAGTTCAGAAGTGTCGACCTGCAGTGCCAACACCTGCCACTAAACGAGCAGCAGTCGCACAGGCCACGCCCACATCAACCTCCTCACCTGAGGAGGCGGAGTTCAGCAGGAAGGAGGAGGAGAGGCCGAGGAAGAAGAGGAGAAAACTGAGTGATGACAGAGAACAACCTGAGGTGAGACATGTTGAGCAGAGTTTCTGTTTCCAGGTTTAAACTCCACCCACCACCTGAGAGACTAAAATGTCCCCTGACTTTCAGGAGGCCGCCGCCCGCCGTCTGGGTAAACCAAGCAGGTCTGAGGACAGCGGCGAGAACGACAGCTTTGCAATGAAGGTGGAAGCAGAGGACAAAGCAAACGAGTCTGAGATGCAGGGCAACAACGGGACGTCTCAACGAGCCGAGCCCATCGGGTCAAACGGAGACTCCGGCCCCGCCCCCTCCAAAGCCCGAGTCAGAGCACCGTGTCCATACGGGAAGGACTGCTACAGGTACGACACTGAAACTCACGGAGTCACAGGTGGAATTTATTCTGAGTGCTTTTGCTTCGATGTCTCGTTTCCCTCCGAAGGTGTGCTGACGAGCACTCGAGCTGATGAGGTGAGCCAAGAACCTCTCATAGCCCCGCCCCTTCACCATCTCATAGTCTGCCCCTCGCTGCCTCAGATTAATCCTTCAGATGTCACTTTTAGGAAAATCTTTGACTCCAACGGCTGGTCCCAGCTCCTCTGCCCCGACCCACCCTGCCCCCACCCCCACCCCCGTGCAGGTGACTGCTCTGCACAGGTGAGCTTCAGAGCCTTCATTTCCTCCCTGCTTGTGTTCTCCAGGAAGAATCCGCTTCATTTCCACGAGTGCAGTCACCCCGGAGACACCGACTATGAGGAGGAGGAGGACAAACCTGAGTGTCCCTACGGCACCAACTGCTACAGGTTAGAGCTGAGACGACGGCTGAGGCTCTGCAGCTGCTGACAAACAGCTGGATCTGTTTCAGACGCTAACGAGGAGCCTCAGAGTGATAACTCATCATAACTGTGACTGCAGCAGATTGTTCCTGTCAGAAAACACAAAGTTATTTGATACTTTTTATATTTTAACTTCAGTTCCTAACCCTGACACTAAAACCACATTTTGAGTCTCAAAAATGCCTTCAAACTGGTGGGGACGGGATTTTGGTCCCCACAAGGGCTGTCGGTCCCCACGAGAATAGTAAACTTCCAATTTTTGGTCCCCACGAAGATGTTAATACCCGTCTACACACACAGGAACACACACACAGTTTATACTGATGAGAGTCGTGTTCCTTGGAGCAGCGTTTGCATTTCGATGCTTGACACTTGGCTCGTTGTCTCCGCGCTCTGCGATGAGTAACTTGAGTATTTTTAACTCTGACACGACTGAAGCTGCAGACGGACGGCTGTCAGGAAACATCGTCTGACCTGAACTTTGTTTCCTCTGCAGGAAAAACCCCCTGCACAGGAAGGAATACAAACACACAGAGGAACCAGGTACACTCATGGACACACACACTTGTTCTGCTATCTTAGTGAGGACCTTCATTGACATGATGCTTTCCCTAGCCCCTTACCCTTAACCATAACCTAATAGTAACCCTGACACTAAAACCACATTTTGAGCCTCAAAAATGTCTTCAAACTCATGAGGACCGTGTTGTGTGTCCTCACAAGTGACTGTTGGTCCTCACAAGAATAGTAGAATGCAGATTCTCATAAAGATAGCAAGACAGGAACACACACACAGGTGTGTTGTACATGTGGAAGTTAATAACAACAGGTGATAAATAAATAAAAGAAAAGTAGAAAATTAGAATCAGAAACTAAATCTCAGCTCATCCTCTGACTCGCTCACAGTGAATCCCCCTGCATCTCGTCGCATCGCCAAAAACACTCCCGCTGACGAAGACGGCGAGGATGAGGACGAGTACGAGGACAGCTTCATTAATGACGACAGCGAGGACGCAGGCGATGACTCGGACTACGTCCCTCCTGACTCAGACGACAGCGGTAAGGAGGACATCAAAGGCCTGCAGAGAGAGGCTACGGCCTTCCTAAAGAGGAGGAAGTAGGCGGAAACACACCCGCCGTCCTCTCGCTGAGGGCTCACAAGACCAGAGCGCCATGTTTGATGACGTCATTCTCTACAGACAAAAATATCAAACCCGGTCCATCCCCATTAGAGACTGTATGTATGTTTTGTAGTGAGGCTTTTAATGTGAAAAAACATCTGTTAATATTCAGCAAAGAAGAAAAGAGTATGAACACATCGTTTCTGCTGTTCTATTTCCTGCTGTTTTTACTTTATTGTACTTGTGATTTTAGATAAAACACATCCTCGCGTTGTTTCAGATTAAAAGTCTCACAGTATTGCCTTTACAGACTTTTAATGTGGAAATAACACCAGGAAGTCTTTGTGAATAATGAGTGAGATAACAAGGAAAAAACAGACATCTTTTTTGTTGCATTTCCATTTTCTTCTTTGCTGTGATTGGGCACATCCAGGTGTTTTTTCAAAGTAAAAGTCCTCCAGCCCTCTCTTTTTTATATGAAGAAAAACTGGCAAACTTTTTATCGATCAGTACAACGAAGGAGAAACACATGAGGAGACCGTAATGATCGCAGTACCTAATGTGCTCTTTTTCCCAAATTAAAAGACTTATAGGTATAGGACTTTTAATGTGGAAAAATATCAGGAAGTCTTTATTAGTCAGGCTCAGCACAGAAGAAATAATTGTAATAAATAATATTAAAACATAAAACCATTATTTCTGCCGTCATGTTTCCTTTGTTCTAGTTGTGATTGGCACTGAGGTGCATCCAGGTTTTTTCAGAGTAAAACTCATGTTTAGGCTTGCAAATATATGCTTATGTTTTGCTTTTAATGTGAAAAAGAGAGGAACTAACAGCCGTCTTTGCACTTTTTCAAAAAAAGTCTTGTTGTTTTCATTTTAAATTGAAAAAGTGTGTCTCCATGTATCCGTAGTGTCACTAAGAAGGAACACAGCATGCTTCTTCATCCAGTAACAGAAGTGCTGCAGGACTTTTAATGTGAAAGGGTTTTATTTTTGGCTGTGGGGGTGAAGCGGAGCATGTTTGAGGCCTACCACACTTTAAAATAAGTAACACTAAAATAAAAGCCCGACTGGACTTGTCTGAGTTTATGGACCCAAAGTGACCGAAATCAACGTGAGGCCGTCCAACGAGGACACGCTTGGTTCAGTTTTATTATTTATTATTTAGTATTATCAGCTTTAAAATAAAGTGTTACGACATCATGTTTTACACGGGCAGCACGGCAGCCACCTGACAGTTTTTGAAGTCTTTCGAGGACGGTCGTCTAACACAGAGAACAAATATTTGTTCTTCTCTGATGACGGCGCGCCTTCACTGAGCTTACACGCAGTCGTCATCAGAGCTGACTTACTTCCATCCAGGATTGATGGTGGGAGTCGGGGGGTGGGGGTGATGTCCAGTCTGAGCTCGATGAGTCCCGGCTTTGTCTTCTTGGAACATGTAAAAAAATTAATTGATGAAAAAATCTTGTCATGCAGGGTATTCAGACGATCAGCCGACCTCAACCCGGGGTCTCTGTTTTCTTTGTGTGATGAGGACAGTTTGACCCTTCTGTCAGGGATACGGAGACTCCAGTGACCCACAGTGGGAGCCGTTATCCACACATGGAGAAACTGGGTACAGTGCTGAACCTTCCCAGGAGCGACCGGCCTCCCAAAAAGACTCCGAGAGCATATCGACGACTCATCTGAGTCAAAGTCTGGACTTAAATCAGGCCGGGCTGTGAAACTGGACTCGGCTCCAGTTGGTTTATGATTTAAGAAGAGGGGCTGTTAGTTTTACACAGAGCTGTGCCTGTTTACTTTGTCCACTTCAGGAGCTTTTTATTTGCCACGCAGTGAATATTAAACCACGTGTAACCATGTGAGTGAACCCTAATATGGGCACACAGTGTATACAATGCAAATGAGCAGGGACGGGACTGTAACGAGTCATTGTTCTCTTCAGGTTGGTTCATCGTTGCTAAGCAGATTACACAACAGCAGCATTACAAAGATGCAGATCAAACCTGTGATAGAGCACTGCACACACACCAGAGAAAGGTCAGAAATCATCTGATGTGTGGAAGAGCAGGCAGTATTGATTTCAGTATAAAACTCGCTGGCAGTAAACTCGCTCCTTTTGACGCTGGCTGACTTTGATTCTGTGTGTTTGAAGCTGCAGCGTGAACATAAATAAGAGAGCGGCTTCACAGAGCTGTGTGACGGGGCCTTCGCTGTGTGCTGATCGGCACTAATGAGGGTCGAAGCGATGGTGGAGGCTGAACTGATGAGCCCTCAGGAGGAGAAGTTCGGTCTAAAGATCAAACGAGCCCACGCAGAAAGCACACCGAGGTACAAAACCGCCTCTGAACGCTGCACAAACAGCAGCACACACCACTCCTCCTTTATTACAAGCCTAAAAATGCATCTTTATTTGACATGAGTGTGAGCGGAGCACTGAACAGCGGGAGCACGTCGGGGAGTCAGGCTGAAATCCACAGAAGAAGAGCCGGGAGGAGATGTAGCAGACATCCTCCAAACTCCTGGTGTGAGGGCAGAAGGAGCTCACACCAAACTGTGATGAGTTCACTTTGAGGCCCCTGACCGCTGTGACGGGTGGTGGACACGTCTTCCTGAAGCCTCACCTTTTGCTTCGTAGCTGTTGCCACGGTGGCAGTCGGATGTGACCATATCTAGAGCTAATGCTAGTTAGCAACTTCTCACAGCTAACAGCTACATCCTGTCAGTCAGTGAGGCCACACCCCTAATAATGCAATCCAGTTTAAACGGGTCTCTGGCCTCAATAATAGCTGAAGGTTTTCTTCCCTTACATTCATCTACATAAGATACAAACAGCTGGAAAGCACAAAACAAGGATAAGACAGTCTGTCCATCGATGATGCAGCGTCACTAACACCCGACAGCAGCCACAGCTCTGCTGATCATACACCTCGGCGTCGTGCCTGACTTCAGCTCTGTGTATCTGCGTGCTGACTGTCCAAGAACCAAATCTCAGAGTCGTGCAGCCGGCTTACCTGATGCATGTACTGAAATCATCTTCCAGCTCCTGCATCTGCATCTGATCAGTTCCTGGTCCTTTGAGACTTTCTGAGACCTGCTGCTGTCATAGAAGCAGAAGTAAGCGTAGCTGCAGGTTTAGTTACCGAGTTCCTCCTGATGTTCTTGGTTCCTGTGATGGACTCTTGGTTAGAGTGTCAGGTCAGTCTGTGTTCCGAGATCAAGAGCTCAAATCAGCTCTTGGTCTTATTTTTATCTTTCTGTCTCTCCTAAAAGACTTGAGCTCTATGTCTGCCGGCCACCCTCCACCTCCTCCATCACCCGGAGGGAGGATGTCTGCTCCTCCGCTTCATCCAGCCATTTGGTGGCCACAAAGCTCACCAGCCTCAGAGGGAACTTGACAGTCTTATTCAGCTGCTTGCTGCTGTTTCGGACACTCACAAAGCAGAGGGTGTTGATGATCCCGTTGCTCATGGCAATGCACTCGATGATGTAGAAGACCACCAGGGAGTTCCTGTCCCTGGAGATCAGGGTGGGGTAAAAGTCCCGCAGCAGCGTGAAGCTGTAATACGGTACCCAGCACAGGATGTACGCCACCAGGACAAGAATCAGCACCACCACGGTCCTCCTGCGCTTCCGCAGTCTCTTGCGGATCTGTTCTGTCTGAAAACCTGGAACATTTCTAAACCACAGCTCCCTGGAGATGTGGGTGTAGCAGACAGCCATGACAAACACGGGGCCCACGAACTCCAGAGCGAAGATGAGGAGGAAGTAAGAGCGGTAGTAAACCTGCTGGTCCACGGGCCAGATCTGAGCGCAGAAGGTCTTATGGGGGCGACCGTCAGGGTGTGGGTATGTCGTCTCCGAGGCCATGTAGGCAGATGGGATGGAGATGAAGATGGGGACAAGCCAGACGGTCAGGATCACGCAGCACGCCGTCTGGTGCTTCATACGAGGCCTCAGCGGGTGCAGGATCGCCATGTACCTGCAGACAGAGACGGGACACCGGCTCAGGTGGAGGAGGGCCAGCTTTCACGCTCTTCACACACTCTGCTACTAAAACTATATATATAATTAGTCTGCAAAATGTGCTTTCAACTTTGACCACCAGAGGGAGTGCGTGTGCTGAAAGGCTTACGTTTGCTCATGTGTGGCAATCTCTGGTATGGGCAGAACTTTGTGCCATTGGAAACTGAATTTGAATAAGTTAGATTCAAATTTGAATTGCTCAGATTGAATCAGAACTGTAACTCTGTTTGAAACTGAATTTGAATTAGCCTAATGTCGAATTTAATGTTTTTGTTTGGAAATGATGGTCACTAAATTGAAATTTAATTTTATATTTTGAAATTAAATTCATTTCCTTTGAAACTGTATTTTATCATTTAAAAATGTGGCTCTTGAATAATTTCAGTTTCACTTCTCACCATTCAATTTCAGTTCTACAATTCAGTTTTTTGGGACTTACATCCGGTTCCGGTTTCAGAGTAATCGACCAAAAGGTTAATAGAACTATGTTTTACCAGCAGACCGAAAGTGTTACTGACAGGAATCTACAGCATCCTGAGCTGGAGTAGGACCTAAGCAGTCATTGGTCATGTCGAATGAGCAGCGGATAAACTCTCAGGTTGTAATAAATGTATTACATGTATAAGAACAAGCGTCATGTTAGCTGTACTGTAACTTTTATACTTATTGTAGCTGTTAGCTAAAAACGCTAATTTAGCGTAGTTTGCTCTGAGTTCAAGAGCCACATTTTTAAAGGATAAAATACAGTTTCAAAGCAAATTATTCAATTTCAAAACACAAAATCACTATAAATGAACGCGAACATCAGTGGGGTGATGAAATCAACATAACAAACATATTATGATGAACATGTTCTAAATCAGATAAATCATAATCATCTGATTTTAATGCTGTGATTTTAAATGGGATTTTTAATGAATCACAGTCTAAAGGCGCGGCTGAGAGTATCAGTACATCATCAGGTAAATAGCAGCGCTGCATTAATCTGATGGTGTTACTTTGACCCAGAAGGACTCGCAGCTGGACGATGAGCCTGTAGCTCTCTCAGACCAAACCGTCGGCCCTCTCGGGCCCTCTCGGGCCCTCTGACTCACAGATTTGGATTTTTATCCTGTTCCCTTCAGAAGTTTTTCTCTTTTAAAAAAGTAAAACTTTTGTGATGGTTACATACTGACAGCACCATCTGGACACGTCAGAGATCTTTCTGTTGTTTTTCAGTGCTGTCATCATTTTGTCTGTTATGAAGGCAGAGCTCCTTTTCTGCCTCTAAAATCTGTAGACACATTTCTTTGTTGCTATTTCTGCCTGAATGGATCAAATTCACTGGATGGAGGTTCCGTTTTTCAGGATGTCCTCTCATCGGTGGTTCTTGTGTTTGTGTTGATTTAAGGCTGTGTTGCAGCTTCAGAGGAGCTGAGCTTTGAAGTAAGCGCCCGCTCCTCCTTTCGAAGCGAAGCAGCAGGCGTGTTTGTTGGATTTGATGGATTGTGCTGTTATCAGCTGCAGAAGTGTTTGTACTCTGGAGCTTAGAGGGACTCGGTCTGACACACTGCCAGATGTTTGGATGTGTTTGCTCTCAGGATAACGAGGAAAGTGGAGCCACTTTGTTGTCCCCGGATACACAGAGGCTCTCTGGAAACTAACAGCCGCCAGGGACCGGCGGCCTCGGAGCGCGAGCTACACTCAGAAACACGGGAGCTGCTCTTGTTGAAGCAGAATGTAAATCACCTGGTCTGCTCTGAGATGTGCTTGATGTGGAGCCGCCGTCAGGACTCTGCACATCATCACCGACCTCGCTGGTGCCGCCACACGTTCAGACTCAGAGTGTATTTAATCTGGTCTCTTAGCGTGACTCGAACATCATGCGTACTTTGGCTCAAGCACACATGAGGTCATGTGACAAGAAGCATTAATGGAGACGAAATAAAAACCTCTGAAGATTAAACGGAGATTAAAAGAATCCAGCCCCGGGCAGACTGGCGATCGTTCCGTTTAAAAGAAGCAGCATTCCCATGGAGATGTCAAACGTAAGGCCCAGGGGCCAGAATCGGCCTGGCAGAACTCAAATACGGCCCGCTGGCCAGCTTAAGAAGATGTGGCAGTTTCAGCTACTAATGAGTCCACAGTAAGTTAACAAGACCTTCGTGTTTAATAATTACACGACATCCTGTGCAAAGAACTATCATAGCTTTACTTGTCCGGCCCACAACGCTGTAAAAGGCTGCAGCCTTAAACCTGCATGCTGTCCACACTGCATGTGGGTTTTTCGCATGCTGCAAAAATTTATAGTAAATGTACAGTAATTGAATTTGCAGCACTGTTACCGTAAATACATGACAGGATATTACTGCAGTTATACGACTGTAATTTTCTACTGATTCTATTTTTTCCTGTACATTTCTGCAGTATTACTGTCATTTGCACCAGTCACTTTTTACAGTGTAGCCTCTCCTCTGACGTCTGATTGGATGAAAGGTGATATTCATGTTGGAAGTTTTGATTCCGTTAGAGTCAGAAATGAGCGGGACGATTCAGGGCGTGAAGTGGTCACACGCTCAGATCTTCATCACTGAGTGATGTCATGCGGACCTCGTCCATCTTTTAGGCACAAAGTGAATATTTCAGATTTTAGCTCCTCCTACTCTCGGACCTCCCTCTGGGTAAGTCAGTTTTCCTCTGACTGGGCTGCTTCAGTATAAAGCACTTTGAGGCGACTGTTGTTGTGATTTGGCGCTGTATAAATAAAACTGAATTGAATTCAAACCAACCCCAGCACAAACCGAGGCTCTGTTAGTCTGCTTGTGTTCGCGGAGGTGAACCCACCTGTCCACGGCGATGGCCAGGAGAGCGTTGGTGGACACGTAGAGCGAGACGGTGCGCAGGTAGTTGGTGGAGGCGCAGAGAAGCAGGCCATGGTCCCACGACAGCTGCTTCACCACATAGTAGTCGAGCAGGAAGGGACAGCAGACCGCCGCCACCAGCACGTCCGACACAGCCAGGTTGGCGATGAGCAGGTTGGTCAGGTTTCTGAGCTGCTTGTAGCGGGCGAGGCTGGTGATGAAGAGGCAGTTCCCCACACCGCACACCAGCATGATGCCCACCAGTACCACGCCAATTACTATGGTGGCCACGAAGAAGGCCCGCCCCTGCGTGGTGTCTGGGATGTCGTCCGGGGAAACCTCGTAGTCCAGGAAGTCGCCAACCAGCGCTGAGCTGCTGTTGGTCAAGTTGTACATTTTGGATCAGGTCAGCATGCTCGCACTTCTGCGCCTGCAGGGACGGAAAAACAAGGCGAGGGTTGACCTTTGAAATCTGGGAGGGGCCAAAGTTCACATTTGAACCAATCAAAGAAACCTTTCTTTGACTGGTCGCTGTCATGAAGCTCACCTCAGTTCTCAGGTCAGAGAAGCAAGGATCCTAACTATAAGTTGTGATGGTTACAGTAATACAGAGGCTGACTAAAAATAGTTCAAAGTGGACCCGCCCAACAGCTGCAGTTCCTCTAATGGCCACTTGAGGCTAACTCTAGTCCTCACAGACTCACAAACATAAAATTTCTAACTGGTTTCTGTTCCATAGGGGGCGCTCTAGAGTTCAGCCAAACTAAACTAGCTGAAAAATTAAAATTCCTGTGGCAAACATTTTTTTCTCCTGTGCATTTTTAATAGGAGGGTTTGAGTCAGTGGCTATAGTTCAGTGATAACATCCTAAATCATTAAGCGACCAATCGGCACGCATTAGCAGAACGCCGGGGTTTCACGGTCAATGTGACGAAATTTTCACAGTCTAAAATAAAATGTTTTGTCTAGGAGCAGCGCCCCCTGCTGCACATGCAGTCAAATTACGCCAGGTTTCTGTACAGTGGTATTAACAGGAAGCAGATTGAGAGGATAAATGCCGCCCCCTTCAGGCCAGCCTGTGTTTCCAAAACGATTCCTGTTGTGACTGCCGACGGCTTCTTTCCCAGCGTGTTTGCTGCAGATGGAGCCTCTCGTTGGCCACTCAGGGTGAGTCTGGATATTTGGTGTGGAGCAGCTGTCAGATTCGTCCACAGCCTGGGGAATGTTGCATCTCAGCTCTGAAAACTCGACACTGGAGCTTCTCACCAAACTGCCTCCTGATTATTCTTTGTGCTAAAGGAGCTGCTTCTCACATCATCGTTAACCCTTTAATGCAGCAGGCGGTGTCCTGTGGGGCCGAGTCTTACCTGCCGTTGTCACACAGTGTCATGGACCTGGGTCTGTGCAGTTTTGGACTTTTGTTATATTAGGTTATATGATGTATGTTTCCTGCTCTCTGCTGCTGCTCCTGTCTCCCGTGTGTGTGTGCTTGTGTGTGTGTGACTGTGTCGGGCACCGTCAGGCATTGTGGGTGTGGCCCTGCCAGGTCGTTGGCCACGCCTGAAGACCTCTCACACCTGCAGCTGATCAAGCCTCGTTGGAGAAGCTACTTAAGACTGTGGTGGAGCTCTCTCCGACGCCGGATCAATGCGTGACAACCCGTCAGTTCCCCAGCAAGTTAATAGCG
>VUQR01015097.1:6823-28948 GCA_015108515.1 Hemichromis elongatus | reverse complement strand
ATTGTTTGGACCTTGTTTGGACTTTCTTTCTAGTCCCTTATGTCCCAATGTTAAACGCATTGTTTGTGCATTTTTTAAATCAGAGTATCCAGAGTATCAGAGTAATCCATTCAGTTAAATTTTTCATATATTAATTTGGTCAGTTAAGTATCAGAGGGGTTTGTTAATTGGTTTCAGTTGCTTTGGGGTTAATAAAATTAGCAACAGGTGCTCTGGAGGGACAAAAGGGAGACAACCTCCAAAATAAAAATGGTTTTACGGGTTATGGCTACCGACATTTTTCCCTTCTTTATGTTCTCTGGCTGTTTTTTCACTGCTTTTCCATTTGGCTAGGGTCAATGTCATTACTGCTAGTATGAGTTGATACCTGGACCCTACAGAGGTTGCACAGTTAGTCCTCCAGGATGGCACGTCAATAGATACCATATCCGGAAGGTTTGTTGTATCTCCCAGCACAGTCTCATGAACATGAAGGAGATTCAAGGAGATGTGCACTGTTAGAATGATTTTGTTAATAGTTGTCATTGTTCTACTAAAATTTGTAAACCTTGCCTTAAACTGCGTGTTAGATATTCATCTGTTCCTTCCCTACACATCTAGGATGCTGGGGGAGGTAATCAGGTATAGTGTTTAACTGCAGGGACATTCCATCTACTAGTTCTGGTCCTTTATCTACTAAAGGATGTTCATTCCTGGCCATTTAGGGACTTGCCTATGATTGTGTATGCTGGACCATCAAAGGAAGGGCCATATACATGGGTGTGGGGAGATGACCCTTTTTGTTATCACCACACACACCTACACCACACACACACAAATGCAGACACACATGTATACATACACACTCAGTGCCTTAGGTTAGGGGGTTTTTACAGTGAGTGTTGGGGAGTTGGCTGGGAGCGGGCAAGGAGCTCTGGCTCCTGGACCTGGTTCTAGCTGCTTCGACCTTGCAAGTAAAAACTGATCATGCTGTTTGTCTTCTTCTGTTCATGGGTGAAAAGTCTCTGTACTAGCGAGGCCTGTGAGATGCAGACCTAACATGCACTTAGTGTAGGAAAGCTGGACATGGCTGTAGAAGATCCGTAACCCATCAGCAGGACTAGTGTCTGCTCTTTTGTGCAAGGAAGAGCAGGATGAGCTACAAAATGACTCTAGCAGGTTACTGGTGTAAATGTCTCTCAGCAGGCAATCAGAAACAGACTTCTTGAGGGTTGCCATGATGGCTCAAGATCCTTTAGTTGGCCTTGTGCTCACTACCCAGCAGCATGGAGCATGATTGGCATTTGCCACAGAATACCAGAAGCTCCACCAATGGCACCCTGTGCCACCCACAGAGCAGCTTCAACCTGAGCACATGTGACAGACATGAAAGTGTCTGAAGAAGGTTTGGTGAACATTATTCAATGGGACTGGTTTGGTAATGCCTCAGTGATGGTTTGGGGAGGTGTATCCATGGAGGGATGCACCCTGACTGCCATTACATATCAGAATGAAGTTCATGGATTTATTTTAAGACCCTACATTGGTGCAGTGGGTCCTGGATATTTCCTGGTGCAGGACAATGG
The DNA here is from genome assembly GCA_015108515.1 of Hemichromis elongatus. Taxonomy (NCBI): domain Eukaryota; kingdom Metazoa; phylum Chordata; class Actinopteri; order Cichliformes; family Cichlidae; genus Hemichromis; species Hemichromis elongatus. The sequence continues at coordinate 27,383 of VUQR01015097.1, read as the reverse complement.
CCGGCCTCAGGTGGTGAGGGTATGCAGGCAGATGCCTGCTGCCTGCTGCCTGCTGCCTCATTTTTTAATTTTTATTTTCTGGGTGTTTTTGAATTCAGACCTCTGTAGGTTGATAATTTTCAGTTCAATGAAATAATGTGGCATCCTTTTGTTCCTAGGACATTACGCGGTTCATATCAGTATAGATATCCAACATCTTTCCTTTTGAGATCTGATGTGTTTTAAAAGTGTTCCTTTAATTTTTTTGAGCAGTATCCTTTAGATCTCAACTTTTCAAATACAGAATCAAAATTGTCTTAAGACATTCCCATTAATGTGTCATTTACTTCAGACAGAATAACATATAAAACATGAACACACATGCACACACTCACACTGGTAGATGGCTTGACGGTCACGGAGATAATCAATAAGGCAGGGGTGTTATGACATCACCGGTTGCTAGGGTAACTGAGTCCGCTGAGCAGATGGTGGTATGTTGTATGTGAAGAAGGACGTGAGCTGGTTATGTTTGTGTCTGTGCATGCTGAAGTGCGTGGTCATAAGAAGTGACAGTGATGTGACATGGACAACACATTAGATGATGCTGTCATTCGAGTAGCTGTCTTGTAAATTCATGCTCGGCACTATTTATTGCCCCTAATTTCCCCATTGAGCCATCATATGATAAAGGGAGGCACATACACATTATGGATGTGTTTTAGGTCTAATTTGGTGGCACTAAACACAAAATGTGCCCCGCAGGGTAACAAACAGTGAAAATATTCAGAGTGAATAATGATTGTGCAAAAAAAGGACATACCCAGCTCAATAAAAACACAGAAAAGAAAAAGAGGGGCACTGTGCGTGCTGTGATTTAACCATCTCTCTTTGTTGCATTGAGAAATTCCTTTGTGCAGTTATTTTTCTTGGTGGGCCGGTTACCTCTTTGTAGCCCTTCTGAAGTATCTTTTGTCTGCAGCATCAGCGAATGGAAATATTTTGAAAACCATCAATTGTGTGTGTGCATGTCTTTCTGTATTAAAGAGCATCTTTTTGGGATGAATTGATAATATTACTGCATTATATACAGTTAGATCGTTAATGAACAAAAACACGATTCAGTTACTGTAAATGTATGTATGTATACGGTTCGAGCCCCGGCTCAGACAGTCTCGGTCGTTGTGTCCTTGGGCAAGACACTTCACCCGTTGCCTACTGGTGGTGGTCAGTGTCAATGTCCGGCAGCCTCGCCTCTGTCAGTGCGCCCCAGGGCAGCTGTGGCTACAATGTAGCTTGCCATCACCAGTGTGTGAATGGGTGGATGACTGTAAGTAGCGTGAAGTGCTTTAGGGTCCATAGGGACTAGTAAAGCGCTATACAAATACAGGCTATTTACCATTTACCAACCTGGTTGCTCCTCTCCCTCTTAATTCCAAAAGTGTATTTAGTTTTTACACACACTGCTTCTGCATTTCTGCTTAGTTTTTGTTAAATAAATGATGTCATGGCCCAATATATTCATCTTATATTGTAATTAACTAATTTTAGGATTTGGTGCAGCCTGAATAGGTTTTTACCCTTTCTTGTCAAACCTACAGACATTGGCTGTACTTTCATCCTAACATGACTGTAAACCTTTGGCTGTAGTCCCACACACTGATAAAAATCCTCGTCCTAATAAGAACACACACGGCATTTATTTTAAGTGTTTCTGTTTTTACACAAAGCTTACAGCACAGCTGGAAACCAGGCCAAAGGGCGCTTCACAGCAATTGCCGCTGTGATCCTGCTGTAGAAACAGGTACAAGTAGAAATTGGGGCCACAATGCTACAAGTCTGATTGCTTATTGCTGTTTCTAGATCAGGCTCTGGCTGCTTAGCTGTGGTTGTCATATAGGCAGCTTAAATATCAGTTAGAGTGTTTGCTAGTTTTGTGTTAGCATGCTGTTTATGCAGATGCTTGAAAAGAGTCTGTACAGTGGGAGGAATAATTATTTGATCCCCTGAAATTGTAAGTTTGCCCACTTAAAAAGAAATAAACAGTCTCTAATTTTAATGATAGCTTGATTAAAATTAGGGGAGGGGCTTGGGGGCAGGATATAAACCAAAAGTCCAGAAAAAAATGGCTTAAAAGTTATAAATTGATTTGCATGTAATTGAGCAAAATATGTATTGGATTCCCAATCAAAACATGACTTGGTGGTGAAATAAAAATTTGCACACGTCTCACGAGGGATTTTGGTGCACTCCTCTTTACAGAAACTCTCTAAATACTTTAGGTTACTTGGCAGCTCCAAGCTTCAGCTCACTTCACAGATTTTTTTTATAGAGTCCATGTCTGCTGACTGGCTATGCCATGCTGTGACCTTAATGCGCATTTTCTTAAGGCACTGTTTTCTTGTCTTTGCTTTACTTTTTTAGCCATTTTCTTGCCACCCATCCACAACCCATTTTCAGTGTACTGTCTGAGGGAAAGAAGTCCTTTTTCAAGATTTTACGTATAAGGCCTCGTCCAATGAAGTGACGTCGCCCTGCACCCTTAGCAGATAAACAGCCCCAGAGCATAATGTTTCCACCTCCGTGTCTTACTGGGTGTGCGGTGTACTTTAGGTCATGCTCAGCCTTTCTCTTCCTCCAAACACAACAAGCCATGCTGATGCCAAAGAGCTCAGTTTTGGTTTCATGTGACCGCAGCACTTTCACTTATTTAGATGTTGACTCACAAACTTAAGATGGACCTGATTATGTGCCTGTAAACAATTCCGCCCCAACACACCGTGTTTTTGTTCATTTTGAGCACACTTTAATACTTTTTCCAGCACACACAGCAACCAACTTCCAATCAGCTGTACACTCCTTTCACATCTGGTCTCCGACATCACTGAAAAAGGGAAATCCTTATCAGGACTTTTATAATCTCAGGATAAAAATGCTCGGAAACTCAAGCGCCAATTTTGGGACGTTTACTGACCACTCTTTGAAACAACCACAGCTAGTCGCAACACATACAGGAAACTGTTCCACACATAACATTCCGGCAGGGAGAACCCTGAAAAACCTCTTAAGGTTCCGCGGTGCAACGCCCCCAAACATACATTAACAACCTTAACTGTCTATAACAAGGACAATCACATCCACCTGTCCCTCCAACCTCCCAGCACCGCCCCTTGAGCTCACTGCACCACCCCTCCCCTGTAGCTGAGTCAGGGATCAATGTGTGTAAATGTTAGATAGAAACCACTTACGTAGAATTCCGCGTATGAATGGGTTAATGGGGCATGCCTCATGTTTTATACAACATCCAGCCCCTTTCCAGCCTTCTGCAGTCCCTGACATCCTTTGACCTCCAGACATCCCACCATCTTTGCCCATGGTTGTGAAGAGGTTGGAATGAGATCATCTGTTTTGAGTGATAAACTGAGTGATCTGTAATTTGCCTGCCATGTGGGTGCAGAGCCAGACTGGCTTGAACAAGCTGGTAGTAGGGGATCAAATATTTACTTTACAAAGTGACATGCAAATGAATTTATAAGTTTGATGTTTCTGGATTTTTTGGGCTGATATTCAGTCTCTCTCCATTATAAATAAACTACCATAAAAATTATACACTTTTTAGTTCTTTGTAAGTGAACAAACTTCAGAAATTTAGCAGGGGATTGAATTATTTCCCCCACTGTAAGTGTGAGCAGCAGTTTAGCTCTTTTTCCAAAATATAGGGTCAGCATAATGTTACGCATGGGGTTAACACCTATTATGACTTAGATCTTAGAGGTGAATTCTACACCAAAGTCAGTATGCAACTGACTTTCCCACAACCCCAGACTGAATATGTCACGGCGGGGTACGCCAGTGTGTTTTTGAAACAGGACCTAAAAGCAGACACCGAGAGAGAGAGAGAGAGGAACTGCAGGTTAAACAAAAGGTGAACCTTAATTTAGCTGAAGGCAGCAAAAAAAACCATGAAAACTATGAAAAAGCTATGACGGCTGTGGTGAGACTAACAGACAACCTGACAATGAACAAAGGACGACAGAGGACTTAAACACATAATGAAAAAGCTGACACAAATGAACATGATGACACCACAGGGTAAGTGTAAAACTAAATACAATAAACAAAGAACACAAGACTCTTTCAAAGTAAAACTGGAAAACATGGAGATGTTGACATGACAACATGTGGGTCATGTGGCTTGGGTGAAACATAACCTAGACTAAACTTGAGGCAAACTAAATAATAATCCTAGAACTTAACATTATCTTCAAAATACAACAAAAGAGATAAAGCAGAACAGGAAACGTTGGGTCAGAGTCCCAGCTCGTGACAGAATAGAAACAAATCCCAAAAATATTACATGAACAACTTCCGGCAAAGAAAGATGATCCTATTAAAAACACAACACAGCTGCTCAGATATGAGAAGATGTTTCTGTTTTTCTAGGCCAGTGCCAGTGTGGACAGTGTACTTGCCACCCAACTGGGGACAGTCGTGTTCATGGCAAAAACTGTGAGTGTGACGACCGTCAGTGCGAGGACATCAGTGGAGAGGTCTGTGGAGGTAAGTGAACACACGCAGACCCACACACACACACACACAAAGTCTTTGTTGTGCCCTAAGGGGTCTTTAAAACTTTGCGGGTAGCGTTTGTAAATTTGAAGATCAGTGCACCGTGATCTTGTCTGCTCTCATTGATATCCACAAGCACAACCCTCTACACCCTTGAGCCTAATTTTTGAGAAACGTCTCTCAGCCACCGAAGCTTCTGTTTGAGGTTTTTGGGAAGTTGGCGCTCATAATTTGAGCCATTTGTGCACAGATGCAGTAATGAACAGCTCATACTGAAACATTAGAGGCTCAGTTGAATTTGATATTTCCCATTGTAGATGTTAGAGCTTGAGAAAAAAAAGAGAGAGATACAGAGACTGGCAGAAGGCAGATAAAGACACAAAAGGATTGTAGTGCAGGTCATGAGAGGCATATCAATGATTATCACAAAGCCTCTTTAATTTGACTCTACATGACTCAGAGTATTTTTTGGATAAATACACCACTGAGTGGTTTTTTTTTTTGGTCCTATGCTGTAATGAAAGTGCTGCAAAAGTGATAAAACATGACACATACAAGGTTTTTCAAATAATAGCTCTTTTCCTATTAATTATATCTTTCTAACAACAGTGAGGAGCTTTTCCTACACAGGTATACAAACAGGGAAGGTACTTAGTGAAACTCAGCTCACTGTTCAGTCAGTAAAGTTTCAAACTATTTGTCTTTTCTCTTAAATTAACATGTGATCTATCTAACTGCTACCATATATAAATATGTGGATCTTCCAGAGTAGAGAGCATTTTAATGTTCCAGTGAGCTGTCTGACTTTTGCATTAGTGGTGCAGTGCAGCATCTGAGGGTAATTTTCTGCAGTATTGATTGGATTACTGCCACTCATTGTCTTCTGGGCTGTCCAGGGACAATCCTTGAGAAGCCTTCAGGGGAAAGCACTGCTGCACATGCAAACAAACATAAGCATACAGACCAACAATAGGTCCACAATTATGTCTGTTTACTGAAAGGCCTGTAGAAATCATTGGGTATTTTGAGAAGCTTAAAGGCACTCTAAACAAGGCAGCCAGTGACAAGTGAGGATCAAACATAAAGGAGCTTTATTTCAAGGGGGTTTGTAAGAAACTTCTTAAGTCATGGTACAGTGCTGTCAGTGCTGCTGAACGTTTGGGCCTCACTGCAGACAACAGAGAAGAGACGAGTGTATATAATTCAGTCCTTCTGTGTTAACAAGCTTGTCAGTCAGCTCAGACCTTACTTGGCTCATGAGGTTTGTATCCAAAAACAAAGAACAAGAAGACAAATATTTCATTTTGTACACCACAATTTAGACCGGTCCACTCTTTCTTCCATAACTTCATCTTTTTTTTTAAAGCCTTCACTATGACGAAGAAATATTCATGTTGTATGAGATGGAAAATATGGGTTGCTGCCAGTCATGCTGAACAGAAGATCACACAGGACCTCCTTCAGTGTGGAGGCCACCTTGTACTTACATGATTGAATTTGCTATAATATAATTGTGTTTTATTTGTCTTTCAAACCAGGGTTGTTTATTTTAATCTAACTGGAGCTATTTGTGGCTTATTTGTCAGTTGGAAGTTTGAGAAGAACATCTTAGGCCCTTAGGCTTAAGGCAATAAATTTGCTTTCTTTTCATATTGTATTATTAGGTGCCAAGTCTGAGTATTGAACTTTTAAACTGTCCAGATTTTACATGCATAATTATTACTTTGATGTTTGGATTGACATGAACAGTAGTTAAAGTCTGAAGCTGGTCATTATGTTGGCTCCCACATTCATATTTAGCCAGATTTCTGGCTGTGGGTATTAAGTGGGTATTATGACGGCTCCATGCCCCATAAAGTCACACAGTAGTCTCCAGATTTTCCCTAGTTTTATTAAAACCACTGAAATCATGTCAATATATCTACAGTGAAAGTTTCTATATTACAAGGATGTTGCTAGATACCTGCACTGTGTCTTAACTTGGATCCTTCTGTCTGTCGTTACTCTGTACTTACTTTTCATCCTTCATGTTGTCTTTAATCTGACATGCTGTTTGGTGCACTTGAAAGTGACCAGTGCAATGACCAGTGCAACCGTAGATGTCATGCCAGCTATCCCATTTGCAACTTGTCAATCAACATGCATCATTAAATTCTTCCTTAGACAATTTGAACTGAATATGCACAGACATCAAAGAATGCCTAAACAAAAAAAATACAATGAGCTGCCAATAAATGTGCCGCTTCAAGCTAACACTGGCCTCATCGTCAGAGGTGGGTAGTAACTAATTATGTTTACTCAGTTACATTTACTTGAGTAACAAATTACTTTTAGGAGTAGTTTTCTACACTGTACTTTAACTTGAATAATATTATTATGAAAGCGATACTTTCTCAAGTATCGCTACTCTTACTTGAGAAAAAATCCTGGCTTCTCTATTCAGTGTGAGTAACCTCACTGAATGAATAATAAACACGTTTTAACCAAAAATGCATGAGACTTAGACACAAATCTACAGTTTATGTCAATGTGAGACTTCTGATTTGTACATAATGTTTGTATTTTTAATGTATTCTATCTGCTGAGCCTGTTGCAAAGTAACACCATATATTTTCACTGGAAGTACTTTACCCTGTTCTAACATATATTTATATTACTTTCTCTAAATATTAGTTTAATATTGATTTGTAAAAGTGTGTCTTCTGCTTAGATTTATTGTTTCATAATCATGGTATTTATAGGTAGCGTTATTATTTTTAACTTTTCCTGAATAAAACTGTTGAGGTAGCGCTACTATTACTTGAGTACATTTTTTTAGCTACTCGACCCACCTCTGCCCGTCATTAGCATTGGCAGCGTATGCTCCTTCTGTTTGTTTTAATCTGTTCTTCAAATAAGCCAAAATAGCTGGTAGCCACATTGATAGCAAGTTTCACATTAATACATCTTGATTTAATAAATGCATTATTATCAGTTACCAAATACCAACATGCATTTGTTTGTGAAATAATGATCAAAAATCAAAGAAACATGAAGGAACAACAGAGTTTGTCTTCTATTCCTTGTATTAATGTAGAGCTAATGTATTAGAACATCTGTGACTGCTTCATCAGTCTAATTCAAATGAACTGAAAGTGCAAATGCCTGGTAAATAGTGTGGTCACATGACATTTATAGTTTTGAGGTGAGACCGAGGTTAAATGCTAGAGTGCTAAAGGCTCATTTTAAATTGTAGATGAGGGAAAGTATAATAGGAGTCTTATCAGTCTGTGATTACATTTAATATGTGGTATCTGCATTGTTTGTATTTTCTACATACAAACACCCACCCTATTGGATCAGGATAAACCCTGTTCTCATTGTTCAGTTTAAAATAGAATAAAAAGAGATTCTTGCTGTGTGGTAACAGCTTTTAATCAGAAGGCAGCTTAGATCTTTTGCTCTCTCTTACTAGCTTCTTCTCTTCCTCCCTGTACTCACACAGCTCGAATTTTTTCTTCCCTTTGTGGCACTGAACTCTAAACCTCTGTCAGATGCTTTCTGCAAGTAGCACAGCTCTGCTGGGTTTGATACCAAGTTAACAAAAGTACGATGCATGCTCCATTAAAAGCATATCTAAGTACTAAGTGAAGGCAGCTGCACTTGTTTGAGTTTTGTGAAAGGCAAAAGCAAAATAACTGAATGAGGGCTAGGTTTCTGCTCCTTTAAAGCAATTAAACACTCTCCCAAACTGTCTGATTGAGCCAGTCATGCATGGCTTTCTTTTTCGCCCAATTGCTCAGAGAAACTTCGGCTTTAGAGTAAGTCGAAATGAACTGCTCAGTTTCTACACAGAAGTGAACAAATATTGTATCCGAACAAAAACTCCATGAGGAATAAGTATGAAAAACATGAAGAAATATTGTTCTGTCTATAATTTATTGGTATTTATTAAAAAATATGTCAAAACATTTTTTTTTAAAAAAAGGGACGTGGCTTATTTTGTTTTATTTATCATATAACATTGAATTTTATGGTAAAAAGATGTTCCTGCAATTAAATAAATAAATAATTAAGAAATGAAAAATAATGATTAAAATACTAGAATTATAAATATTAACTAAAATGTGCTGGTTTAAAAAAATCTGTGCTTTTAAAATCTGTTCAGATTTAGTGAAAATAATATTTTAACTAAGTATTATTGTGTTTGTTTATGTATGTGTTTATTTATATAGGCATAGTTTAGACTTTTTAACTTTTGTGGTGTTAAATCAGAAAAAATCTGAAAACAAGCTGTTTTATTGGAAAAAAGGTTGATTCTGTCGATCTGGACATTGCGTTTTCACTGGGAGAAATGTTTTGTCACTCATCCAAGTGACTTCTTCACTCAGCAGACTGCAGGTTTCCCCAACCTTAAGAACAGTACATTTGCAAAATAACTGAAACCAGCCCACTGAATAAAATATGGGCTGTTTGACTGACTGATGCAAACAACTATTTAAACCTCCAAGGACTCAGTTGCTTCCTTCAACCAGTTACATGTCCCTGGTTTTGTATTTCATCTCCAAAATTATTGGAAATTAATTTTCTTATTTTGCTATTGTGGTTTAATAGCCCTTAAAAGCAGCTCCTTTCTTATTGGTTCCCTTTATGTAGGATTTTAGTTTAAAAAAAAAGAAATTTTGAAGCAAATAGCTGTGGATAGGATCACACCTCTGTACCTCTACATGAACCCAATTTGGAGCAAGGTAAGGGTGTTCTCGTCACCACCTGGCATCTGTTGCCAGATGTGAACACAAAGGAATCAGTCAATGATGCAACTGCACTGCATTTATTTAAGCATAAGCACAGCATGAGTGATGCAAGACTTCTGTTGGAGGTGGGAGACATAATTGTTATAGTGGTTGTCAAAACCACACTGATGCTAACAGCTATTTAGACATCCCGGGACCAGTTGCCTCCTTCAGCCAATTATGTATGTCCCTGATTTTATGTGTGGGTGAAAATATTTGTGTGTTTTTGTCTGCCATTGCCATTTCTTGTTTTTCATCTCTCTCTGAAGCACTGGAGATTCATTAAGGACAGGACAAGACCAGTGATGACAGTTCCTTTCATGTCCCCAGGGGAAATACAATAAGCTTGCTGCGTCTCTCTCTCATCTTCCTGTAGCTCTGCCTCCTTGTACTGCCTATTAGTGTCAAGGTTCGATGTCTGCACTGTCAACTTCCAGTATTTATGTTCTTTATTGCCATCTTTTTTACTCTCCTGTGGCATTTCTGTCGACTTTTGCTGCTAGTGAATGCTTTACCTTCTTTCTTTTCTTTCTTTTTTTTTTTTTCTTATTAGTTTTCTTGTATTTGCAGTGTTTTCTCATGGCCATGCTCCATATTCTGTCTCCTTTTAAACGAAGGCCCTTCTGCCCTCCACCGCCAGGTCACGGTTACTGTTCATGTGGAAGGTGCATCTGTGAGAAGGGCTGGTTTGGGAAGCTGTGCCAGTTCCCAAGGTCTTGTGATATGAGCGATGCCCAGAGCAAGGAGCTTTGTGAGACCTCTGATGGCATTATATGCAGTGGAAAAGGTGAGCAGTATTTCCTTTTGTTTGGTGGTGTGGCCTCTTTTAATAACTCTAATGTCATGACAGTTGCTGCAGGAAGTTACAAGTCAGAAGAAAGGACAAAAATGCAAATTAGTTAAACGTATAAATAGTATTTTTAATGCACATATCATTTTAACATGTTTAATATTTCATATATAAAATGTGCTTTTAATTCAGTAATATAAGTAGGACCTGTACGTTTTGATTAAATCGCCATGTCTTTTGTACAAAACTACCTTGACTTTTGCTCATAGGGATGAAAATCCCTTCCCACTTGTCTATCAGAGCTCTCCTGGGTATTTTTGTTGGGTCAATATATTGAGCATACATTATCTTAATGGTTCCCTCTCTGTTGGCCAGTAGAAACAATGCCCTGACTCCATATTGATTTTCCCTTTATTTTGACCATTTCGGATTCTTCAACATTTGTAATAGAACAAATACACTAATATGTTTTACAAACAAACCATAGTAACACATCTGATGGTGACAAGTTAATTACGTTTCACTTTTGGGTTGAGAAATAAAACAATCATGAAGCCTTCAAATAATCAATACCTTAAAAATAAACTGAGAGCAGTCTGTTTAGCAAAACAAGCATTCGGTACCTTTACAGTATTTCCAACATAAGACTTAAGATAACAGGGTAACTGAACAATGCAGTATGGCATGTATAAAATCCTAAAATGCTGAAAATGTTTAAAGCACCATGTATAAGTATTATGACTAAAACATCACAGCAATGATTGTCCCCAGAGATGGGAACAAAGGTGGCTGAGTTGATGATGCTAATTGAGCTGGAGGAAAAATATCAGTGGGTACAGTCTCTTGGGGTTAGTCCTTAAATACATTACTCAGTTGAAAAGCATAAAGATGTCAATATACAGTGTCTGATGCTACAACAGTCTTTTATTGTTATTCATTTTATAATTGTAGAGTCATAAAATACCCTGCTATGCATTCTTATAAGATTTCACTGCAGTGGGAGACTATTTGACGTCTTATAAGATTCTAAACTATTTTAAGCAGCATGTTTTACAAACATGTGTACATGTTGTTATTATTATTGATAAAGAACTAGACAACTGGGTAGCATTTTCTCAAAAATAATGTGGTAATAGTGGAGTAATACGGTGAAAATAAGTAGTAATATGAAATAGCAAATTATTACCACTTAATTTCTAAAGTAATATTTAGGTGATAAAAAAGGAATGCTTTGCATCACCTTTGACTTTAGCTGAGTAATGGTATATTCTAATTTATATGATTACCAGATTCAACACTTTTTAACATAACACTATATATTTTTTTGTTTTTGCCCCTCTATGTTTACGTCTTATGGTGTGATAAGACTGTATTTATGGACCACAGCATCTTGCGTTTGCTCCTCAAGAAATCTTTAATGAACTGCAATTTGAATAGTGGAACCATCATTTTGCTTTTATAGCTATTAATAAATACATAAATAAATAAGTTATATAAGTTTTTCTTCCAAGTGGTATAATGTAAAATAGCTCTATCACCGATGCTAGATTAATTAATTATTAATTTTAATGTTTACAATGAGTAAATACAGACATGTTTTCTGATTCTGGGATCTGTGAAGAAATGTTCCTATGAAATAATAATTTTGAAATGTATAGGTGTATAGTATACTTATGCAACTATACATTGGGTTGTTAAAAAGAAACTACCAGACATTTATCCAAGTAGTAAACTTTAGCATTGAACACAATATTTACACTACTGCTTTGAAGTAAAGTATTTAAATGTGGACATGAAGTAGAATTAATTCCAGCTTCATAATATTGTAATAGTATCTTATTATGATAAAGGACCTGTGTAATAAAGGAAGTTACTATGTTACTACTACTTTAAAATCAATGTATTAAACATTAGAATGCATAAATGTAACCATTTTAAATTATTAGAAGATTGTATTGTTACTTATATGTCCCTATGCTATTACTATTTGGTTTTATAATGTTAAGTATCTTTCCTTTATCTTTTCTAGGAATAATAAAGAAGGTCATTAGCAGTCTAAAAAACTCATCTGGAAAGTTAAACTCAAGGAAAGCAAGGGAATAGTACAGGGGAATACTAAAAGAGAGCGACTGAGATAGTCTATTGGAAATAATCAGATCATCAGATTTGATTGGTGATTCTGTGCAAGCAGTTTTTCCTGATCACTGAAATGAGGCTAATTCAGATAATACATAATACAAGGAGATGATGCTACTTGAAACATTTCCATTTACACTCAAACATTTTATCATGTAGTCCTGAGTTTATATACTTAACAGACTTTTACTAGGCAAACTTTTTAATCATGTTACCAACTGTATTACAGTCAAAAAAACTTAATCTCAGGTAGCTGAGCCTATTTAATTAAATGAGTAATAGAAAATTAAGAAAAATGTTTTGTTCACGTATTGTGTTCAAAGGGAAGACTGCTGTTTTTCTCACTGTTGTGCTATTTTACCTAATCTCTCGGTATGGTTGTATTTAGAGTGCTTAAATTATTGTCTGATATTTTTAGACTAATTTATAGAGGTATAGAAATTTTAATTGACAGTAAATAAACTGATCATTAGTTGCAGCAGGAGCACCTGTCCACTTTATTCTATACACGGTGCATTGTCACTACATCGTATGTATCATTAGGTGGCAAATGACACCACGCAGCAGGATTTTTTTTCTCTGTTGCATAGCAGTGAATCCACAGAAATAGCCCTGCAAAGCTGAGGATGGTGTGAAAATGAAGATGAGCATGTTCATTCTCCATGCTCCGCTACACTGAGGCACAAGGGCTACCTCACCTCCTCCTGTTGTTTCACTGTTTCACTTTCTCTCCTTCTCCTTTTCCCTTCATCTGCTCCCACCTTTCATAGTGGTTTCCCTGTAACCCAGTGAATGTGGATACAGACTGCAGGGATTGAAACCATAGCTGCTGGACCTCTGGGTGTGAGCTTAGGAAAAATAAAGTGGACAGCAATAGATTTGTTTCTCTCTACCAATCTTTAATACTTTATTATCCCGCTGCTGCCCTAAAGAGGGAGAGAGAGAGAATGATAGAGAGAAGAACAGACACTGATGGGCATGACAGGAAGTTTAGTGTGGGTGGATTGGTATCCTAGTGGTGAAAGCATATCAGTGGCCATTTCCCCAGAATTCATGTCATATTCACTCAGCCCAGTACTGTCTTCTGTGCAAAATAGGGAATTTACCACAAATAACGACCACACACTGCCAAAATCCCAGCTGAATTGAAAAAAAAGATGTTAATATACAGTTCTCAATGTGTATGCTCATGCGTGTGGTCGTCATGTGTGTATTACAGGTTCCTGTCATTGTGGCAAGTGCATCTGCAATCCCCAAGACTGGTGGGTGTCCGGAGAGTACTGTGAGTGTGACGACCGAGAGTGTGATAAGCACGACGGCATCATCTGCACGGGTAATGAAATGTAAAAAAAAAAAATGGAGAAACAATCAATCAAATATAGTCGATACAATCAGAACAAGTAAAAATGTTAAATGCTAGAAGATAATGAGTAGTATAAAAGTCAGCACCATAGCTGAGCATTTTCACCTTTGACTCCCAGATGTTTTAGTTTCATCAGGGTGATAAACATAGTCAAGCCCTGAAGGTTTATGTTTTTTATTACATTAGTATTTCTAACACCGAAGAGAGAGATTAGTATGCTACATTGTTGGAGTCACTGTATAATTTGTTCTTCTTCAAAATCAATTTCCGCTTTGAACGTGTATGGCTGAATTATTTCAAATGGGCTACTTTCCTCTAATGGAGAGTAGTTTTATGATGTTTGAATAGAGTCGAAGGTGGGCAGGTGTGCTGCAGAGGGGCTGGGAGAAGCGAGGACTAATTTACATTTTTAAAGGTTGGCCCTTACTAAGGATGAAAAAGGTGTCGAGTTAAATCAAAGCCATTTTAATGCTTCTAAACATTTGTTTTTGAAAAGATCAATTTTTAGGGCTTTTATTAAAGAAAATACTGGAGCAGAACTTTATTGAAGAGAGACAGCTTAGCAGTAAGAGGCAGCCGCACAAGGAAACGATCAGTAGTGTGACGATAAAATCAAATTACTTTCATAAGTAACAATCCCAGTGAACCAGAGATGGGGCGTGGGCTTGTGTGACAGCTGCTTTTATAGAAACAGCAAAACTAATCATAACAAAACTATAAAAACAGTTAGAACTGTTAGCTTATATGAACTCCAAACACTTAAAATAGCTAGTTAAGCAGTGATTAGCTGTTAAATGCACAACATGTAATGGATGAACAGTTAAAACAGCTAATCATAACTGACAAAACCATGACTAAAATAACTAAATTCTGTCAGATGTTTATAAAATTTGCTGAAATTAAATCCACAATGAATCATTTTAAACATACACAAATCGTTGTTATTGTTTTGTTTTTTTGGTTTTTTTGTACTACTCATTTTGTACTAATGTTAATGGTTGTGGTTGTGTGCCCCACAACAATATACAATTGCATACATATAGCTGTTTATCCACAGCAGCTTTATTCTCATCACTGACTGTGGAAAGTTTAGTACACATCTAATTATTTTTGCCCAGGGGGCCTGTCAGAATCTCAGTAGCTTCTGGATCATGGCTTTAAGAGTCTAAATGTCAGCCTTAATGTCATTCAAATGAGCATCAGTGTTTCCAGATGCACATGGGCATTGCTTAAACACAGGGAGCAAACTAAGAAAATGCATTGCAACATCTGGCAAATCTGCCTGACTGCCATTACTGACTGCAGTATAAATGTGAAAATAACCATATCCTTGGAAGTTATTTTATTGGAATAGTATTTCACATGGAAAGGAAATTCCAGAAAGAGATTTAATATTTGGATCAAAGAGTTGCCGCTTCTTTTTTACAGATAGCAGCGATTGAGTCATTTCCCCTCGTTTTGTAAAGATTGAAAATGTTTGACAAAAGTTAGCCAATATATTGATTTGCATCCAGAGATTTCATGGACCCGTCAGTGCTGTGGATTCTCATTACACATACAACTGATGAGTGATGTGGAAAATTTAGCATATTAGGAATGCTTGCCGGTTAATTTCACGCACTGCATATGATAATTTCAGCAACCGTATTAGAAGAGAGACAAAAAGGTGTGTGAGGTCATCTGCTACACAGGTAAATACGTGAAGCAAAAAAAAAAACCTCAAATAAATGACAACATTTTCTCACCATGTACAATTTTTTCAATTTGTGTTTTGTCAGTGGAATGAAATGGAAATGAAGAAGAGGTTTGACTTTATGGTATCCATGAGAGCTGTTTAATCATGTGAAATGTTTGTGTGTCGGGAAAAAATTGGTTTCTTTTTGTTCAGGCGAACATGAACCAATAATGAATCTTCCTCTGACACTTGTGTATATAGAGAGATATTGTTCATTCTTCTAAAACTATAAAACATCCAGATCATTATTAAATCATTAAAATTTCATCTGTGCAGGAATAATCTCTTCAGGAGACAGATACAAAGTACAAAACATACATGTTTATGTTTGGCTATATCTTGATACTCAGGAGAAACGAGCTGAGCACATGTGATCATCCCTGTCTGAAGTTTACCCTTCCACAGATTTTTCTTTTTGCACTGACTTTTTTGTGCTTACTCTGCTTTTTCGTATTGGAACACAGCGAGATCCTCGACTATCTCCCAGATTAGAGGAAAAGGAGTCTGAAAGTTTGGATGGTTCTTGAGGCTTCCAGACACTTAAACAGACGATGCCCATGCAGAGACCTCGAGGTCAAAGCAGAGGCTTCACTGACCATGACTTTTTCAGACCTCTCTATCGTAGTAATACCTCACAGGACTGTAAGATCAATTCTAATAAATAAACATTTACAGATTGCACTAAAAAAAATCCTCTGTAAATACTTTACTGTAAATATTCACTCAAAAGCATATAAATCAGTAAATAGAAGTGGTCCCCAACAAATGCAGTATTTAAACATTATAACTATTTTTATTTTTTGCGGTTTTCAACTCTTATGGGAAATTTTTTAGCTTTTTAACTTTTTACAATTGGTTTTTAAATGCTCATTTCTTCAGGAACAAATGAGTTTAGGTAGAAAAGCAGAAAAATACTGAGAAATTAAATTTCCAGTCTTTACTGATGAAAACAGGAGATGAAATAATTCTGTTCTTGTCTTTATAATTGCTTCTTTCCTTGTATCGCTTTCCTGGTTCTTTTCTCAACTACTTCCTTGTTGCCTTACACTCCTCCCTAGCTCTCCCACAGAGATATTTGGTGGTAGATGTATTTTTTCAACCGTGTGACAGGAGGCCAGCAGGAGTCCTCTTCCTAACCCCAGCACCTCTGACTGACAGCTCCGGAAGCTTATGGGGAGGTGTGGGGTATATACTGTAGCCATATAATTCCTACAGTAGGATGTTATGCCACTCTGGGCCTTGTTAGAGATAAAGGGAAAAAAATATATGTCTTGACTATTTATCAGTCCTAAAACAACCAATGTGAATGGGTTGATGACTTAACTTCTGTAATGGCTGTAGGGGAGGACTCCAGTCTTTTATCAGAGTCTAATGCTTTATGCTTTTCATCTCTTACTCCATTGTCAGACTTCCTGTGATATTATGTCCTATTTCATTTTTCATTTTGTTTGTATTGATACTACAGGATGGTCAGATATGTAAATATGTTTGAGCTTTGTCTAAATGTTGTAAAAACAACACATGAATAAATTAATATTTATAAGTAATTAAACTCCATGTTTCTCCTGCTGTGAAGGCAGAAGGAGTGGAAAACCAGAGACTGTCCCGAGCAATGTCATTGGTCTCCATCCCCTATCAGAGAGCTGCACCCAGGGAAGCAAGGAGTGTGAAAAGAGGAACCTTGTTAAAGGTCAGACATGATGGCACAGCTCTTTTAATTCACAGCTTTTCTTCTCACGTCTCACAGGGAATGGGTTGTGCAACTGTGGCAACTGCGAGTGCTGGGACGGCTGGAATGGGAACGCTTGCGAAATCTGGGTGGGAGAAGAATACTGAAGCGAACAGAGGACAGGACACTGGGTTCAGAGAATTGAGACCCGGCTGCCCGGTGTGACCCGGAGCGCCACGAGTCACGACCAAGCTGGTGAAACCACGAGGAGGAGAAAGGAAGACTAAACATGGACGTAGCTCTGCATTTCACAAACAGCATTCATTATTTTATTGTACTGGTTACAAACTATCCTTGTTAAAACTGGGTTTTGTAGATGAAAAGAAACAGCCATAGCTCTGCGCTTAAATCATATTACAATGTAAACATTTATGTTTTCAAAGCAGCTTTGACCTTTTTTTTGATATTGTAGGAATGCTTACATATTTCAAATGGCTACATATAATAGGATGCAAGTACATGACAGTTTCAAATGCTGGAGAGAGGATAAAATGTTTCATTAAGATGACGTTGTAGTAATATGTTTGATGCTGTGGTCTGTTTTTACTAGTAAATTGTCTGCCCTTCCCACACTGGTCTGAAAGTTTACTAGAAAGCTCAAGGCATAGGTCACGCTGAGGTTTTTATTTCTTTTTCATAATAAAACATTAAATGTGCCGCATGACACAACATTTTGCATGGAAAACAATGCAAAGACCTTAATCATACATGGTTACAAATTTGTTATAACATGACATAACTCCAATGGGCATACTTGCAATGGTATATATAGAGAGAGATATATTAGAAAATAAATCATTTTAATAGTGCCTACTCTCCTCCGTCACACAAACGATCTGCCCTGAAACCTTTACTGTCTTAGTAGTGGTTAGATTGTAAGAGGAAGAAACAAAGAGACGGGAATAAATAGTTCAGTTGTGGCATGCTGGATGTCCATGTCACTTCAAATGGTGGTATCAGGGGATGAGAGCTGCACTGACACAAGAGCTCAGTCACCACTTGAAAAAAGGACCGATAAGAAGTCACAAAGAAAATTTAATGTAAATTCTACTTTGGCCTTTTTCATGCTTAAACTAGCCAATCCCCTCTGTTTTCTTTGTCCCCGAAAAAATGACAGGTGCAATAATATACTGCACACTATATTGCATTAAGTATGTTACTGACATTACAGTATACCTTTATATAAATATTTTTATTCAATATGTTGTATAATGTGTATACAACAAACACAAACTGTATAGTGTAGACAAACTCGTTGCATATATGTAAAATTAGCGGTACATACCAACAGTTCTTGATTGACATAGCCTACTACATGCAGTTCATCAATGCCATCCTCTCCCCATGCAACAGATGGGACAACATACAAAATAAGAGGTTTGGAAACAGAAGCTAGGATATTCTCGTAACACATTTGAACTAATGGGGTAACAAAGCAAAAAGTGATTGGGATCTGGAGACGAAATCGACACACAACCCGTATACGAGAGAGATGAGGACAAACGAAACAAACGGTGGCTACAGCAATCCAGACAGATGTACTTGTACACACTGGTCATTTACAAAAATAAAGCCAGCCTTGAAGGAGCCGGTTAACCGGACTACAGGGCTGGGGCAGTCACCAGCCCAGCATGTAGAGTTTTGTAAGAGCGGAGGATGACAGTGGTTTTCAGCTTCTGTGTGTGTGTGTATATGATGCCATTTTTAGGATTAACAGCTTTGTACAGACAAATATTGATATCTATGTAATGTGCTTTGATGTGTTGTGATAACAAATGGCCATGTATAATCCCAATAAACTCAGAAAATATAGTTGCTTAATATAGTTGCACTTTTAGCAGCATACAGCAGCAACAATCTACTTAATATTCTAAAATCTTACTTAACTAAACTATTAGGAAAAGAAAAATCAGTAAAGCAAGACAAACATAAATACGCTGATCACACAGAGCTTTGATAAACTGCTAACAGTCATGATGAAAACGCAAAACAGAGTGCAGCGAGTTACCCTCAGATTAGCTGTGAGTGTGCCGCAGCCGTGATACATGCTTGTTCAACTCCTACACTGAACTTCAGTGCTCATCCATTTACACATAGTGAAGAACAATGCCCATACCTTACTCCTTGTAGAAAATACATGCATGTGATTATTCAAGGTATATGTACTTTTCCAAAGTGACATCAGTCGAGATCTTTGCAGATCTGAGCAGAGTTGATTATTCTGGACAGAACAAATGCTATCACAGTGAAAGCTTCCGTGAATTGAATCAGAAAGAGAATTGCGATTTGTTTTCTTTCTTTCTTTCTCTTTCTTTCTTTTTTGAGAATCAGTTCTTCTTGGGATGAAAAAGACTTTGGTCATTTCAGAATGGATACATCTGAGTGTTTTTTTTTTTTCAGTGAATAATGCTACGTGTCATCTACATGGATGTATAGGGTGGGTGAGGCACCTTTGGCCCAGTGGGGACTGGGAGCTTGTTTTTGCATGCCGGGAATCAAGGTCCAAACAGGCACGTGATAGGCCAAGATGATCAGAACTGGACTCTGCATGCTGAGCTAGAAGACAAATTCTCTCATTATAATAATAATATCTAGTTATTTAAAAAGTTATGATTTTTAATAGTCATTTTCCCTAAGTTTTATACAGTGAAAATGTTATAATATAAGCCATCTCTTGTATATCTGCTGCAAGAAGAGAGAACACAATATTAACCTTGTCCATGCTTTAGTTTGCTGAACCAAGTAGGGATGCAGCCAGTGTAAATGTCACCTACTGGTTTTCAGCCGTGTTGTTTTCTGGCTTTATGTAGACACTGCTGTAAGGTGGCTGACAGTGCTGCAGTTATAGACCATCTGGGTCAAAGCCACGAGCCTTGCCTCATAGTCCAAAGAAGTCGGTGAGTGAGGGACAGAGGCCTACAAGGCCTAGAGATATTCCTAGAGCCCACGCTCTGAAATAAGATTAAAGAAAAATAGACTTCAGATTTTCTATTTACCAGAGAAGGCGGACAGAACCGCTGGTGGGACCTAGATAGTGATATGTATACACCATTCCTTACAGCGCTCTCCCACCCACACACACATCTGTTTATAAATGTGTATGTGTTTTTGTATGTGTGTAGGGAGCGCCTCGCATTGATTGCAGTGGCGGTAATTAGCACTTCATCAGCTATGATTGCAGGAGCTATCTGCCAGCCTCCAGCGGGTTTTATTGGCTGTTTAAAAAAAAAAAAAATCTCAGATTTTCAACACAAACTTTGTGTGTCTGTCTATAAGTGAGTGTGTGTGTGTGCATATTGTAGGCAAGAAGGAAATTTGGACTCTTTTCCACATGTCTTTGCTTTTTATGCCACATTTGTGTTCATGTGTTTCTTAGAAAATCACGCAACCCCCTTGCAAAATGTTTTCTAGGTTACTTGACAAAGAGAAAAGTGTGACTAAAGATAGAAATAAAGGGAGAGGGGGGACGTACTTGTAAAAAATAGAG
>VUQR01015093.1:4161-15286 GCA_015108515.1 Hemichromis elongatus | reverse complement strand
GCCTATCCCAGCTGTCATAGGGCGAGAGGCGGGGTACACCCTGGACAGTTTGCCAGTCTGTCGCAGGGCTAACACATAGAGACACAGACAACCATTCGCTCTCACATTCACTCCCACATTTACAGCTATGGGCAATTTGAAATCCTCAATTAACCTATTCCCACAAAGTGCATGTCTTTGGACTGTGGGAGGAAGCCGGAGTACCCGGAGAGAACCCACACAAACACGGGGAGAACATGCAAACTCCACACAGAAAGACCCCGGCCTGATGGTGGAATCAATATCAGCTAAGTTAACTAATGTTAAATGTCAAAGTAAAAATAATAATAATAATGTGAAGCTGGTGGGAGTTATGTTATAGACTGGCAGTTTTCAGTTATTTAGCATTATGATCTTTATAAGTGGAGCCCCTTTTGTCTGATCTTCCTTCTTTTTCTTTTTCACTCTACTAAGAATAATACCTCTTCATTTTCACTCACTGGCATCAGTCAATTAAAATGCAAACTTTGCACATTGCATCTGCTGTAATTTAAAGTTTGCAGTGACAGTTGTAAACTGCTTTGGGTCCCCTTCTGACCTGGGACTCCAAGCAGTTGTCTGCCTCGACTGGTGGTAAGCAGCACCTCTGCTGTTAGTTACCTTTTTAGTCAGGGTGTCACGCTGTTTAAGATTTATATTTCCAATTACACAGATAACCTTTTGCCCACATGTGACATTGTTAGTTTGATCTAAAAAGCAAAAAACAAACAAACAAAGTTTTCTGAGACCTGGTATGAGATTGCTCTATTCCAAACATTAAACAGATGCATATTTTAGTCCTTCCATCATGTTTGCTTTTAGCCTCCAAGTAACCTCTTTTCTTCAATAACTTGTCCCTCCCCTCTTTACTCATTAAATCCCAAGGGTAGGCAGCAGGTCATAATGTCAGTGTTTAAGATGGCCATTGAAATGTAATAGGGTCTAGCCTTTGTTACCACTATGTATTTTTCTGATCTGTCTTGAAAGCCTACACAGAATGGAGGGGCACAGGATGCACTTTATTTGTTTCTATATCAGCAGGTAGGTTTTGAGTGTAGCACCTTACAAAGTATGCAAAGTTGTGCCAGTGTGATAATTAATGCTTGTCTGCTGTTACGGAGCACTGAGTACAGTGCCACAGCAATAGTAGTGAGGAGAAGAACAATGTTTTTGCTATAGTGCCAAAGGCAGAATGGCTAGATTTAAGCCAGAACAGTCACCTTTAACAAGCTGTTGTTGTTGTTGTTGTTGAGTCACTCCACTTAAAATAAACACTTAATAAAACAATTTTGCATTTTTTTTCCCATATATTATCAAAATCAACTGACCACCTTTTGATTTTGGAAGAGTTTTGTCGATATCGTTTATTTGCTTTCTGATTAATATTTTTAAATGGGGAGAATTAAAAAAAAAGACGGAGGATGGAGATGTAGCTCTTATCAATGAGGTTTAAGCTGTTCATTAGATTGCACTATACACTAGTGGAGTTGCTACTGACTGAATATGTTGATGTTTTTGCCTGTGAAACTTTGATAAAAAGGCTCCAACTTTTAGGGTTAAACGAAGTGCTCTGGAATATAAATATGATTTTTTCTTTTGGCCTTATAATGTATAATATTAAGTCAGTGTTTGCCACTGAATGTTCATATTAATTACGGTGAGGTCGGTGGACTTCTGATAAAAAGTGTCAGCCATGGACCTGAGTCTAGAAGTTGTAGCTTCCCCAATTTTACTAATAAATCTTAAGCTGGAGGTCAGATGTGTGTGTGTGGACGGGTATTAACATCTTTGTGGGGACCAAAAATTGGAGGTTTACTAATTTTGTGGGGACAGACAACCCTTGTGGGGACCAAAATCCTGGTCCCTATGAGTTTGAAGGCATTTTTGAGACTCAAAATGTGGTTTTAGTGTCAGAGTTACAATTACGTTATGGTTAGGTTAAGGGTCAGGGTCAGGGTTAGGCATTCATTTTGGATGGTTAGGGTTAGGGTAAGGGGATAGGGAAACCATTATGTCAATGAGATGTCCCCACAAGATATGAATACCCAACATTTGTGTGTGTGTGTGTGTGTGTGTGTGTATTGGTGGGATTTAATCCATGGGTGTCTCTCCAGGGGGTGACCCAGCATGATTGGGCCTTCTCCCTACCACTGTTTTATTCCTCGTAGCTAACCCAAATGGAAACCACTCAATATCAATGAGATGGAAAAATCTTTTAGTATTTGGGTAATGAAGTCCATGGCTCAAATAATGCAAATGAGCTTAAGCTAACTCTGGTACAATGCATTAAATACCAACATTTATGTCAGTATTGTAACTGATAATAATAAAAGGATCTAAAATGGACATGATGCCTTTGAAAATATTATATTTTCCATAAAGAAATCCTAAGTTGTGGCAGTGTCACTCACCCAACAGCAATGATCCAGTCTTTGGTTCAAAATGAGGATAAACCCCTAATATAAACTCCTGCATTTAGGAATGTAGATTTTTTTGGTCTTTCACCACAAACTATAAAATCTCTGATTGTACTAATTTGGTATTGCTGCGCTGAATGTTATTTGCCTCTTTGGGGCAGTAATCCAAAATGAGATAACCAAAAAGACTCATTATGAAATGTTATTTTATTTATTTATTTTTGTGTGTAAAAGAGCTAATTACTTCATTTTGGATTGTTCAATTTATTGATATTTGCATGATGAGCAACAGAAAAATGAAACTTTCATTAGGGAACCATAAGAAGAAACAAACTTAAAAAATAAAACATTCCAAAAGCTGGGAGAGATGCAGGAGTGACAAAAAATCTCAAAAAGATCAATACTTATTATGTACACATGGCAGCTTACAGGAGCTATGAAAAACATATTTGGCATCTATAAGCTTTATTACATACTTATCAGCAGTGCAATTTTCTTTAGAGTGGAAGCAATTCAAAGGCAGTGAACAGTAGAATCATCTACCGCAAAGACCCAGCAGAGTAGCTGATTCTGCCATGCCACATGCTAAAAATAAGGTTAGTTCCAGTAATGACTTCCAGCCTCAGGCTGTATACACCGATCAGGCATTACATTATGACCACTGACAGGTGAAGTGAATAACACTGATTATCTCTTTATCATGGTACTTGTGGGCAGGATATAGTGGGAGGCAAATGAACATTTTGTCCTCAAAATCTGATGTGTTAGAAGCAGGAAAAGTGTAAGAATGTGAGAGAGTTTAACAGGGGTCAGCTTGTCATGGCCAGATGACTGGGTCAGCGCTGGGTTTCCAAAACTGCAGCTCTTGTGTAATGTTGCCAATCTGCAGGTGTCAGTATCTAAAGTAGTCTAAGGAAGGAACAGCGGTCATGGGCAGCCAAAGCTCACTCATACAATTAGGAAATGAAAGCTGTGTGGTTTGATATAACAGATGAGCTACTGAAGCTCAATTTTCTGAAGAAGACTTATGTTGGTTGTGATAGAAAGAAGTCAGAATACTCTATGCATTTCTTTGCTTGCTCCAGATCAGTCCGAGTGTCCATGCTGACACTGTCCACTGCCGAAAGTGCTAACAATGGGGATGGGTGCATAAGAACTGGATCTCGGAGCAATGGAAAAAGATGGCCTGATCATTTCTTTTTATATCACATGGATGTGCATGTGTGAAGCATGTGTGCCTTACCACAAATCAAAAAATTGTTCAGTAATGGTTTGAGGAGCATAAAATTGAGTTGAGGTGTCGACTTATTTCCCTGATTCTCCATCCATCCATCAATCCATCCATCCATTTTCTTCCCCTTATCCGGGGCCGGGTCGCGGGGGCCAGCAGCCCAAGCAGAGAAGCCCAGACCTCCCTCTCCCCAGCCACCTCCTCCAGCTTATCCAGGGAAACTCCAAGGCGTCCCCAGGCCAGCTGAGTGATTTAATCTCTCCAGCGTGTCCTAGGTCTGCCCAGGGGGCCTCCTACCGGTGGGACATGCCCGGAAAACCTCACCCAGGAGGCGCCCGGGGGGCATCCTTGTCAGATGCCTGAACCACCTCAACTGGCTCCTTTCGATGTGGAGGAGCAGCGGTTCTACTCTGAGCCCCTCCTGAATGGCTGAACTTCTCACCCTAACTCTAAGGGAGAGGCCAACCACCCTTCGGAGAAAGCCCATTTCCGCTGCTTTTATTCACAATCTTGTTCTTTCGGTCATTACCCACAGCTCATAACCATAGGTGAGCGTTAACCATAGGTGAGCGTTAACCATAGGTGAGCGTTAACCATAGGTCAGCGTCCGCATCACTGCAGCCGCAGCACCAATCCGTCTGTCGATCTCCTGCTCCCTTCTCCCATCACTCATGAACAAGACCCCGAGATACTTAAACTCCTCCACTTGGGGCATGGTCTCGTCCCTGACCCAGAGTGGGCACTCCACCCTTTTCCGGCTGAGGACCATGGCTCAGATTTGGAGGTGCTGATTTTCATTCCCACCACTTCACACTTGGCTGTGAACCGTTCCAAGGCGAGCTGGAGGCCATCACCTGATGAAGCCAGCAGGAGAACATCATCAGCAAAAAGCAGAGATGAGATCCTGAGACCACTGAAGTAAAAGCCTTCAGCCGCTTGGCTATGCCTAGAAATTCTGTCCATAAAAATTATGTACAAAATCGGTGACAAAGGGCAGCCTTGGCAGAGCACATCACCCACCAGGAACAAGTCCGACTTATTGCAGGCTATACGGACTAAGTTCTTGCAACAGTCCTATAAGGACTGAATGGCCAGCAATGGGCCGGACACCCCATACTCCCGGAGCACCCCCCCACAGGACCCCCGAGGGACACAGTCGAATGCCTTCTCCAAGTCCACAAAACACATGTAGACTGGTTGGGCAAACTCCTGTGCACCCTCGAGTATCCTTGAGAGAATAAAGAGTTGGTCCAGTGTTCCATGACCAGGATTGAGGAGATTCTCAAAGTATTCCTTCCAGTGCCTGACAATCTCTGTCGAAGTCAGCAGCACTCCACCTGCACTATACACAGTGCAGATAGAACACCGCTTTCCCCTCCTGAGTCGCCTGATGGTTTGCCAGAATCTCTTTGAGGCAGTCCGAAAGTCTTTTTCCATGGTCTCTCCAAACTCCTCCCACACCCGAGTTTTTGCTTCTGCCACTGCCTGAGTCGCATTCCACTTGGCCTGTCTGTACTTATCTGTCGGCTAACCAAGCCTGGTAAGACTACTTCTTCAGCTTGGTGGCTCCCCTCACCTCTGGTGTCCACCATTTGGTTCGGGGATTACCACCACGACAGGCACAAACTACCTTGCGGCCGCAGCTCAGTGCAGCGGCTTCGGCAATGGAGGTGCTGAACATGGTCCATTCAGACTCAATGTCCCCAGTCTCCCTCGGGATGCTGTTGAAGCTCTGCGAGAGGTGTGAGTTGAAGATCTTGCGGACCGGGGCCTCTGCTAGACGTTCCCAGCACACCCTCACTGTATGTTTGGGCACACCAGGTCTGTCCAGTGTCCTCCCTCGCCACCTGATCCAACTCACCACCATTTGGTGATCAGTTGACTGCTCAGCCCCTCTCTTTACCCAAGTGTCCAAAACATTAGGCCTCAGGTCTAGTGGTACGATTACAAAATCGATCATCGACCAGTGGCCTAGAGTGTCCTAGTGCCACGTGCACTTATGGACGCTCTTATGTTCGAACATGGTGTTCGTTATGGCCAAACTGTGGTTTGCACAGAAGTCCAATAACAAAACACCGCTCGGGTTCAGATCCGGGAGGTCGTTCCTCCCAATCACGGCCTTCCAGGTTTCACTGTCATTGTCGATGTGAGCACTCCTCCGCGAATCGCTACTCTTCTGCAAATCACTACCTTACCGTGGTGGAGGGGTTTGTGTATCCCAGGGATCCCAGGGGCTATGTTGTCTGGGGATTTTGCCCCCTGGTAGGGTCTCCCATGGCAAATTGGTCCTGGGTGAGGGACCAGACAAAGAGCGATTCAGAAGACCCCTATGCAAAGACCATCGAGGGAACAGTTCACCCTTCCCGGGATAGGGTTACCGGGGCCCTGCCCTGGAGCCAGGCCCAGGGAGGCTGCCCGAGGGCGAGCATCTGGTGGCTGGGCACAGTCCGAAAAAGGGACATCAGCCCATCTTCCTGCAAGCCCACCACCCGCAGGAAGCAATGTGAGTTGGGTGGTGGCCAGGAGAGAAGGTCCTGGCAGACTGATTCCCGGCTACCAAGACTGGCAATTGGGAAATGGAATTTCACCCCTCTGGTGGGGAAGGAGCCTGAGCTAGTGCGTGAGGTTGAGAGGTACCGGCTAGATATAGTCGGGCTCACATCAACGCGTGGCCAGGGCTATGGAACCAGTCTCCTGGACTGGGGCTGGACTCAGTCTGGAGTCTGAGTCTCCAGATCTCAATCCAATTGAGCATCGGTGGAATGAGCTCGAGAAACAGACCTCGTAACTTACAGGACTTAAAAGATCTATTGTTAACATGTTGGTACCAGATAATACAGCATTCCTTCAGGGGTCTAGTGAAGTCTGTGTCTCTTTAGATTAGTATACTTCAATTTGTTTTGTAAGACATTTCACAAAAACATCCAACCGTCCACAACACATCCAACCTCTGTTTTAAAAACTTTAAAATAAATTAGGACATTACATTCACATTTTATTTTCTTTCTACTTAAGTAAGAGGCCAATGTACTGACACTGGCGGTGATGTGCTTTTATAAGGTATGGCCAATGAACCATTTAGCAGAAGAAAATAATATTAAAGACGAAGTGTGCTTGAGATAAATTGCCAACCATGGGTTTGCACCTTTGTTACTTACGATCATTTTCGAAGTGTAGCAGTTCCTATTTAAATAAAATCAAGATTGCGTTTATTAAAACTTCTTTATCTTCTTTTCAGTCTCCACTTAGGTGAAGCCTATTTTAGCCACATTTTAAACACGATTATATTTTGAATCTAACATCTTACAATTATTTTGAGCCTATAAATTTTCCATTTGTGTATGTGAAATAGATAAAAATGCATATCCAAGACGTAGATGTGACCCTACTCTTAAAAAGTTCACCAGCTGTAGGATGAATGTTAAGAGGTTATCATTCTGGTCAGTTCTGACAATATATTTGTTTTCTGTGCTAATTGTGAGTTCAACACAGTCTAGACAACAGCAGATACACAAACATCAATCTTTATTTACATCGCACCCATAAACTTGGCACTATGCACTTCTCAGAGCTTGCCCAACAGGCTACCCACATTCGTATTCTAGACAGTAGCTCTTTCTAGAGGCAGTTCACAGCCTGTGACTGGTATTTATCATTGTACTGGATAAAAATGAAGAGTTTGATGGGAAAACGCACAACAGATGTGCCAATCACCTGATCCAGTACTGCTCCCTGCTTCATTCTGCTCCACCTCTCCTCCTGCATCTGAACCGAAAACCAGACCTCCCTACCTCAATGTTACTATGAACTGATTCCAGCTCCCATTTTTTGAAAACACTCCACTTTACATTAGGTCTGAGCAAAGTTTCATGGTCATTTTAGCCAACTATACTATACTGAGCGCAAAATAGTTTCAATAATATAAGCCATTACATTTCCTTTCCCATCTCATGAATTTTGTCCTTGAAATTCTTCTAAATTTTTCTCCATTTTAATGTGTCAGTTCAGAAAGTGTTACAGTAGAAGTAAACCTAACATTAACAATTCACTAGAGACCTGGTGGCTTATGAGAGGTTTACAATTGATTATTGCACAGGGAAAGTCCTCATCTCATTTTAAACTGGGTAAAAAATAAATTTAAAAAAGCACAAAAATAAATACAGGAGGTGGACGAAGTGGTTGTATTCCCTCAAGCACTTGTTGACTCCCCCAGCTTTCACTGCATGGAAGGTATATAGGGCAGCAATACATACCCATCATCAGATTTATGACTACGTGCACTAAGTGGTAATTAGGGTAGCATATCCAGAGGCTGCATGCCACACGAGATGCTTTCATGTTGCTTAATCCATGAAAAGATATCAGACGATGTAACTGCAATCAGCTGCTATTAATACAGAGAACAAAAGAGGATAAACACATACAAACACTCCACTCACTTAAAGTGATGCATGAATTTCCATTTGTAAGTCCCTAAACATCTAAGGCCAAGTGCTCACATTTGATAGTATAATGTTGTAGTGCTTTCATTCGCAGTGTCTGGTTGCATCTGTTGCGAGAATGTCACAGCATGATGTTTACAAATTGAGATGTCTGGGAGAGAAATTCTGACAGTCAACCCAGGAGGGAGGCACAAAAGGAGGGAGAAAATTTAGAAGGTTGGCATAAAGAGGAGCTCAGATGGCTCAGAGGAGCCATCATAATCTCTTTTCTGCCTTCCCAACCCTCTGAAAGAGATTCTATAAATCTATGAGCCGAGCAAGAGTAGAAAACTGGAGGGAGTCAACCATCTTGCTGCACTTAAAGTCTGATGTTGGAAATGCTTGGTTTCTTATGAGTGAGGTTAGAACTGCATTAAAGTAAATAGATGCAGTAAGTAGTGAAGTGGCAACAATCTACACATCTTATCTTTTGATTTTGGATTGAGACTTGCAGCACCTGAAGAATCTGGCTGCTGCCGATGAAAGATTTAACCCACGTACGAATCTCAAAACTTTCATTTCCCCCATGGATTCAGCTTGTCAATATTGGGAATCAATTAGTGCCGGAGCTGACACCATCCCATATGTTAAGGTGATTAGTCCGTCACTTGCTCAGCTGCATTGAATTCTGCCAGTTCTCACAGCTTTACATGTTGAAACAGTATTGCTTTACAGAGGTAGAATGAGACAGAAACAACAGATGGTAATTGGAGATTGCTAAAAACAAGCCTTATCATGGTCTTTCCACCATAAGTTCCAAATCATAACCAAAAAAAGAGAGCTTGACATTTTTTGCTGTAGAAGTAGCTTTACCTGTTCTCTGGAGCATGCAGTTTTTTTTATTATTATAATAAGTTCTAGGTGGAAAGGGATTAAGGGATTATAGAGCAGTGACACTTGTCTCCAAGACAGAGGGGGTCATAAGTTCAGTGCAACCCAGGAGTGTCAAAGTGGCAGAGCTCTTTCCAAAGCTGAGGCTGTGATGCTGTGCCAGAGCAACTGGGCTCCCTAACAGTCTGCCAGAGCAGAGATCTCAGTGCATGGCAGGAGATAAAAACATCCTGCTGCTGGTCGATAATAGTAAGAGGACTCATTTGATTCTCCTTGAGAAGAATTCTAACAGTATGTTTGACATTGAAATCATGTCAATGTTGTCAAGGTCGAAGAAAACATCTCAGTGTAGGCTGAGATTTGGTGAAATTAACCCCCCAGTGAAACAGTGCTGGTCTGTACTGTAATGGTATTAAACTTGGAGTTACAAATTAAAACCATCACACTCATCAGAGCAGAGTGAATAAGGAGAGTTTGTTAATATAAAAATGCACTAAGCTTTTAAGAGTGACCCAGAAAATAGTTTTGTAAAACAAAATCTTTCATGTTTGGTTTCAGATTTAATTTGTTCTAAAACAAAGATGGTCAGCTGAATCATTATAGCATCCATTCTTGAATCTTTTTAAGAATGCTCAGACAAAGAACTTACATCTAGGAAACAGCACTTGTGTGTGATTGGGTGAAATAAAGTGCATTTCACCTGATCAAACTGACAGGCCTCTCTTTCTGTTCTCTCTTTTTTGTAATAATACTCATCCAGTGCATCCACTCCTCAAACAGGTGCATTCACAGAGGTCATAAGCCTGAGGACTGATGGTGTGTGCTTATACATATCTGTTGTGTCTGGGTTATATGTGGACAATCCAGTGAAGATGCCAATATGAAACCACAGTGCAGTGGATTCATTGTAACATGAAGATAATAATAATGATGATACTGTTTAATGCATTAACAGAAACACAAGCTAAATATCGCCTTGACTCAGGCAGCACTAACAATGATACAAACAGCCTCTTTCTGACCCCACAAAATACTTTTAGCTTATAATGGACTCGTATTATCTAACTACCCAAATGGCAAAATGTTAATTCATACTAAAAGCCTACCTTGTATATCAGTGTCCAAAGCTCCTCAGCATTGAATAATCATGGTATTAACAACAATCCAGTTAGCCTTAATCTTGTTAGCAGATGATACGGGATGAAATATTTTTAAAAAATACTTTCAAAACGTGTTCCAAATATAAAGTCACTGAACATAAAGAGTAAAACATTGAAATAACATTAAAATAAAATCAATGAACAACTGGAAATCCCTCCACCTACTGCAGATATTTGTCAAGCCTATTTGAAATCCAACATCTGGAAATTTTCAATTTACAGTATAGACCATTTGTATGTAAGCATGCATGCACATTGAAATGGACGTATGGTGGAGTCTAATATTTGGTCAACTTATGTTGTGATTAAGTCCAAAGTGCCACAGCATGTGTTTCAATAACATCCTCTTAACTGGATCTGACCTTAATAACTTTTTGTTTGGAGCAGAACAGAGATTTAGGCGTGAAGTAGATGAAATGTAAGAGGAGATCATCAAGACCATTTGCACTTCCTCTGGTACAATGATGATAATTCTGCCAACCTATGTAACTACCCCATGAAGGTTTATGTGTTCGGCAATAGTCTGTTTTCATCCATAGTTATAAAGCAGGTAAAATAAGGCTGATTATTCAAGACTTTGTATGTGATGAAAAGGAATTTAAAATGGATTTAAAAAGGATTTAATATGGAGCCAATGAAGAGAAGCCAGTGTGGGAAAAATCTCTCTTTCTAGTCCTGTTCCTGAAGCATTTTGAACCATCTGAATGAGGAAAAATCAGTTTCTGATTCCAACTTGTTTGTGATCCAACTGTCACATGACTCTAACAGGCTCTCCTCCACATCTCCACACATCACTCATAGAGTACTTTACAAAACCAATCATTGCAGCTAACAGGTGGATTTTCCCCTTTCAGTGCAGCTAGCCAAACAACAAAGAACCACTTACTGCTTAAGAGACAGATAGTGAAAGTAGACAGTATAGCCTTAGTTTTAACATCAAACTCATTGTTAGAGTCTGGGGAAGCACAAAAGTCAGATTTTTAGTCT
>VUQR01015092.1:76600-115031 GCA_015108515.1 Hemichromis elongatus | reverse complement strand
AACTTGAACTAACTTGGTAACTTGGTAACTTTATTGTCCCTGACGGGAAATTGATTTGCAGTATGTCCAAACATAAATACAAAAATCAAACAAACAGAACCAAACACAACACATACACACAGAAAAGTAATAATAATAATAATAAAATTAAAATTATAAGCCTGAGATAACAACCTAGATTTTATCATCAAAAAAAGTGCAATGTGCAGTGGTAACAGCCATTATGGTTTAGTGTTATTAACTATGATAATAGCACTTGGTATAAAAGACAATCTATGTCTCTTTGTCTTCACTGCAGGCACTTTATAGCGACGACCTGATGGAAGCCGTTGAAAATCATTAAAGAGAGGGTGATCCGAGCACAACAAGACAGAGTATGCCTTCCTCAGCACCTGCCTATTATAAAAGTCCACAAGCTGGACCTGAGGCCTCCCTGAAATCTGACCTGCTACTTTAACCAGGTTGTTAAGTCTGGTCTTATTATTCAGGGACATATTACCAAACCAGGCAATGATACAAAATGTTAAGACAGATTCAATAAAACTTTTATAAAAAAGAGTCATCATTTCAGATGAAACATTAAAACCTCTCAACCTCCTTAAAAAGTACAATCTTTGTTGTACCTTTTTCACTGTAGCAGCAAGATGTGACTCAAAGGACAGAGTCTTGTCGAGAACAAGCCCCAAATACTTGTAACTGTCCACCAGTTCGATGGCTGCACCATTAACCACTGTTAGCGCAGGATGGGGGGATGTCTTCCTGAAGTCAATAATCATGTCCTTGGTTTTTAAGGTGTTGATCTTTAAGAAGGACTGATCACACCACGAAACAAACTCATCCACAACAGGCCCATGGGAATCCTCTTCACCATGAAGGAGGCTTACAATGACTGTGTCATCTGCATATTTAATGAAATGCCTGTTGGCCTGTGTACTGCGACAATCATTAGTGTACAAAATATACAATAGAGGAGAGAGACAGCAACCTTGTGGTGAGCCAGTAGAAGAGTTCAGCTGTTTGGAAAAACAGCTGTTTACTCTCACACACTGAGATCTGTCAGTTAAAAAATCTAAAATCCAACCAACAAGATTAAAATCAAGTTTAAACTGGTTAAAAAGTTTATCAACTTAAAGATGTGGCTGGATAGTATTAAAAGCTGAAGAAAAAATCAATAAATAACAATGCATGTCTGATTGTAGACAAGATCTCAGAGAAAAAAATGTGTTTTATTTATTTTCTGCCTGATGTGAAGATAACTAAAGAACCATTGAAATACAACGTGCTTTGTTACACCTTACACCCAACGCTGAACATAAGCATGGCTTCAGCTTGAACCTGTTCACTAACTATTTATAAAATAGTTTGTAGATTAAAATGAACTGTTTTATACTGTCTGCATAATATGTGATGACTGAATAAAGATAAATATTTATTATCAAATGAAAGAAAACCGACAGAAAACTCTTGATGAGTGGGCAGCGTGGTATCTGGCTGTTTAACTGTGGAGGTTAATTTAGTTATGTTAAAAAAAAAAAAGACAAATGACAAAAGTAAGCTTTTATTTCCAGAAAAAAATGATGTCTCTGTTTCTCTTTACAATAAACAGGAGACAAAGCCTGTACTTTTTACTGAAACTATTACGCTTAAGTTTCTGAACAATGATCTGTCAGATGTGACCTCCCTGAGACAAAGACGCTTCCTCCTCGAGAACTCCAGCTTAACCTTTTATTTAACTTCCTCACTATTCTTTCAGTGTTTTCAGCTTCTCCTGTAAATGCTGCTTTTCCTGGGTCAGAAAACAAAGCACTAATCTGCTCAAAGTCAATAATTGTTAAGCGTTGATGAACAGAGTATTTTATATTCAAGATTCAAGATTCACATTCATATTGTCACAACACAGAGTACATTTCACATTGCAGCAAAAACACTCACGCATATATTTTGTGGCATTTATAATTGATTGTAATGATAAATTCTAACACCTTTTTTGGCATGGTTTTTAGTGTTAAAGCTATACCCCAAAACAAATAAAACCAATATCACTTTAATGCCTCAATATTTCTTAGAAATTCTAAGGTACACTAGTGACTCAAGATAATCCACGTTTTTAAGGGTTAGACCTTAAAGAAAGTGGTAGAATAGTAGCAACAAGCTATAAATACAACACTGAGATCTCTTTAAAAGATTGATGTAGCAACCAAGCTGCAGGCAATAAACAAACAAAAACAATGAGCTGAAATAGGTTAGAAATAAAGGCTTCTCAGCGAGGGGAGTCGAGCTAAATTCAACACACCTAGGTCGGTGCTAATGACTCCCTGTTTGTCTGTGTGCTTGTGTGTGTGAGAGTGTTTTGTGATGGTTGTAGTTTTGTCTGCATGTCCAATTCATATCAAACCCTTCTTGACAGTAAAAAAGAGTGCACAACAACTATAATTGTTATAATTGATACAGCACCAGCCTATCAGAATTCCCCTCCCATCTATCTCGCTCTTGAAGATGCAGACCAGTGGCACCTGCCTCAGGCGCTAGCAGTTACTGATGCAAGTTATGGTGTTACTTCGGTGAATAAAGTGAGTTTATAATGGGTCACTCCACTGCATCACCTGGGGCCATGTTGAAAATACCCAGAAAATGACAGGAGGAGAAAACGAGAGCAAAAGAGTGACACTTATTGTTATAGCCTTACTGTCCTGATGCCCTAAGGCTGCAAGTCACAGTTCTTCATGAGGACAATGAAACGGTAAAAAGTGATGCCTGCGTGCCTTCACATTTATCAAATTATCTTTCTGTGTAAAGAATACATTCCTTTAGGGTAGTATGCTGTTGAATCTACTGGGCTTATCTCTGCTTAAGAATTGGAGGCAGTTGTACATTACAATTGGTGTTTCATCTTTAGTCAACTATCAGGTCGACCATTTTTCTTTCTTTACACACTTCTGCTCTTGCAGTTGCTATTTTGAGTGTGTAAGTACAGCTGTATGCAGTACTGCCTACCATATGGCATACTTACACTAGTTTGTGTGGACTATTTACACTCAATGGGTCCTGTCTCGGCTACAAAGTTACAGGGGCACACTTTGTCAAGCACTAATGTTGTGGCAAAATTTGGTATTAATTGGTCATTGTAGATGTAGAAGATAAAAATGTTTGGTCCAAGGCAAATGTTCAAAACCTGCAAATAATGTGATAAACAGAGGCAAACGTTGTGATAATCATTTGAAATAAGAACATAATTTACCACGTTTGATTTCAGGAAGGGCTACCCTATCAAAGGCCATGCGTTACACTTCTAAACACATAATACACATAATGTTTTATATGGCGCTACTATAACAAAAGTATCTGAAATAGGACAGTTTGTGTTAATCAGTCTTTGTTTCTTTTATCCTCTGTTCTCACCTTACTACCTTAATTCATTGATTCATTACAAATGCAGGCTCTTTTCTCACGATGACCCATAACATCTCTAATTACGATCCTCTCCCACAGGGCTAACTGGCTGCCAGGGGTTGGAGGAGTTCACTGAACCTTCAAAGTGCACAGCTGTTTTCTTTGACTGGTGGCCAAAAACAAAATTATAGCTTCGGTAAAAGGTGGGTGTAAATTCGATCTATTTAACCCTTTCATGTATGAATTTTGACAACCTCAATCAGGATTTTTTTTTTCTTAATTACTTTATTCATCTTTAGGCATTAAAAAAAAAAAAAAGATTTTTTAAATTTATTTTTTTAAACATGCACTTTTCAAAGAGTTTTTTACATGTCCACTTAGGTGGACAACTGGCTGACAAGTGGGTGGAAGGGTATGGAGTGACACATCAGTGTCCAATGTAGTGGTTTATGTGCATGTATACCATCAACACTGACACAAATACAAGAAAGCAGCCTTTGAATAGCTGCCCACTGTACTGACCACTATGCATGAAAGTGTTATAGCGCCGTTGTTTTTATTTTTTACAATTTCACCTAAATCTGTTTGTCTTTTCCTTCCTTTT
Organism: Hemichromis elongatus; assembly: GCA_015108515.1. Lineage (NCBI taxonomy): Eukaryota > Metazoa > Chordata > Actinopteri > Cichliformes > Cichlidae > Hemichromis > Hemichromis elongatus. The sequence goes on along the minus strand of VUQR01015092.1, from coordinate 111,037 downwards.
GATGATGTCACTTTGTGATAGGAAACAACATGTACAGTACACACAGTCCTGAAACAAATATTCCCACAAATATCTCACTTTCACAACTTTTCTGGTATCCTTTTCCTTGAAATTTAGGAAAATAACAGAAGCAAAGAAAGTACTGAAAAAGAAATGCATTGACTTCTTTGGCAAAGATCACAGGCTGAGCCCCAAACAATATTCAGTCTCACAGAACTTTTAAAAAATATGATTGTTTTTCGTTTTAAAAGCATAACTTCTAAAAGTTGAATGAAACTGTATCCAGCTCCACTTGATTTTACATATTAGGCATATTCTTCTGGTGATATGTTTTTTCTGGTATACATTAGGAAGATGGGGAACACGCAAGCATTTACAGCACCTGCTTAACTTTGCTTTCACAATGAGATCGAAGAAAGCATATTAGCATAGTGCCCTGGCTGCCTCTGTCACTTACTTTGTTGTAATGTAAGACAACAGTTGTAGTCAGTCGTATATATTAATCTTCACCTTCTGCATCCCTGAAATGGTTAGGCTAAGTCAGAGTCCCGGTACAGTACTAGGCTTGGCAGAATATAACAGGATATTCAGGCTGAGCTGATTCCTTATGACTATTTCCACTCATGTATACATTTTACCAGGAACTGAGAAGATTCTTCCTGCTACCTTAGTGTTGCATCAATTTCACATGCAAATATTGAAATAGTTGTTTCACACGTATACAATCCCCCTGAAAGTGTTTCCACAGAGTCAGAAGTGAGGGCTGCAGATCTATGGTGGTGTTGACACATCAGATTTTAGTTTTATTCATCAGAGCTTCCAGCAGAGATGCAATGCAACACATTCACACTTATTGTTTGTCCTTCCTCTGTTTTGTTTTTCTATTTATATGAGCTATTAACCAACAGTTACTTGGTTTTCATTTTTTTGTTTGCTTCAATCACAAAACTGGCAAACTTGCAACAGCAAAATTATTAAAAAATATTTTTTTATGGACACATAAAAAAATAGAACAATGCACAATTATCTTTACCATTCCATACCAGTCAGCACCATTTCCAGAATGACTGTTCAAGCCGAGTGAATGCTGACAATGAGTGAGCTTTGCAAACAGTCACCGTAAAAAAGACGACATCAAAACACAAAAACTCACAGCCGGTCCTTGTTTAGTGGCATCGAACTGGTCTAAGTTTCTCCGATTCCTGATTCTCCCTCACTATTTTAACTTAATCGTGTTAGGCACATTAACTGCATGATGTGCTGTCACTAAAGATTTTCCTACTGTTAAGAAGACATTGTCATCAAAAGTTCGTCAGAGGCAGGCAGTGCACAAATCTTCTTGCGTTTGCTCCTGCAGCCAACAGCGAGCTGACACATTTTCAGTAAGCTGAAGTAGCTTTAGCAAGGCAGCTTCTCATTGTTTATTTGAGGGCATGCCAGACTAGTGATTATGCCGGCCTCATGCAAATTTGTAAAGTGGTGATGCAGATGAGTGTGGGGGAGAAAGTACTTGTTAGCCAACAAGGCAGTTCAGACAGTTCAGGTGCAGGTCTTTTCTGTGGGTAGAGTAATTCCCCTCTGGTGTGGACTTTGGGTTTTGTAAGTTTCAGGTCAGCTGAGCACATAGCCTGTCCACAAAGAAAACAAGTCCACTGCAGCTCGTAGTACAAATCAATTTGAGACCTTTTTTTGAGGAAATGTGTTTCCTTTTTTTTTGCTGCGCTGCTACATTAGACTTTAGCATTTCTCCACCTTCCAAATCCCACTTAGACCGCGGGATAACATGTCAGTTCATCAGTGAGGCTAATGTAAATCGCTGAGTAAGCAAAGAAAATACCCTTAATATGAAGCTTCTGTTTTCCAATAAAACATTCATAACTGGCTTCAAACAAAGAAAATTCACCTCTTTAAAGGGTAAAATCTATAACCCGTTTATAATATTTGTACTATGTATATAACTGAAGGTGTGCTGTGGTATCTGGTACTTACATAAATTCTGTTGTTAATTTCACTCAAATTTTTTTGCTTGAAAATTTTTCACATTACAACAACTTGGAGGCCAAAATTTTCACTTGCTCCCCAAAATATGCCACGAACTCAGAGGTGCCATAATTAAGAGATAATCAGTGTTATTTACTTCACCTGTCAGTGGTCATAATGTTATGCCTCATTAAAAAAAAGCAAAACAGGTGATAAGGCCTTTAGATACCAGACACGAAAAATCCCTGCGAATATTTAATCTGTTAAAAATATTTTTTTGGACTCACCTATTCTTAATTCTTTTTTTTCGCACCGCAACTCGTTCAATGTACATAGGAACACCTTACATAGGAATGTTCAGATCCAGGAAAATTCTGAATTTCATGTTGCTTTTTTGGATTTTTGGATAAACACTTAAGCTCAGATTTTAAAACTAGCTAATGCTAGAAAGAAGTAAGAACCCGTAAAAGTATTTTAACAGGGGGATGGAACGTTAAAAAATGTATTAAATGCTATCCTTATACGCCCTAACCCTCTTTCATTTTTTTACAAACTACACACACAAAAGTTTTGACCTCTTTGGTTTGGTGAAAAGGTCAAAAGTTTTGACCTTTTCACCAAACCTTTATGAGATTTCACTTTCTTCCTGTATTTACTGCCAGGTTTGATGCTGACTGAGCAGCCCCCATTTCTGTCAAACATTTCATGCAACACAGTTGCAAGTTCAACAACAAAAGACTAATAGATAAAGAACTTTTTTTCTATGTGATTCGTACAAACTGGGTCTAGATTTGGTGCATCCTTTGGAACAGTTCTAGGTACGCTTGAATAGGGGGTGACATTTAAACAAAGCTCCCATGGGAACCCAGTGCAGAGCCACAAAGATCAGGAGTGCAGTTTATCACTCCCACAAAGAGCGTGACCTGAGTATGTGGCATCTACATGTACAGATTGAGGGATGTGTCTTCTGGTGTATATAATTAATTCAGAGTGAGAGGATTATTCATGATGGATAACAGTTTGTTCAGTGACCACCTCTCCAACACAGCTGCATATGTGTCCATTTTGCAGCCAATCACAAAGCCAGCCTTCCTGATGAGTCTATTCAGTTGATGTGACCTGCTGATGCTGCTGCCTCAGTAGACCACAGCAAAGTACACTGCACTTACCGCAAGTGAGTGATAGAAAATCTCCACCACTTTCCTGCCCACACCGAAGGATCTCAGCTTCCTTGGGAAATAGAGTGAGTCGGTTCCCTTTTTGTACACAGCCTCTGCATTGGTCTTCTAGTTCAGCCTTTTTGAACACCAGGTACTTGTATCCCTCCACCACATCAACATCCTGTCCCAGGATAGACAGAATAGCTGTCCTGTTCCTCCTAAAGTCGATCACCATCTCCCTGGTCTTATTCACATTCCACTAGTGCTCTGTGCTCCTCCTGCCCATCACTAATACATCCAACCTCTGCAGAATCATCAGAGTATTTCTGTAGGTGGCATGACCCAAAGGTGGAAAAGGAGTGCATCACATTGTACTTTACTGTATTTTTATGGCAATGGTAAATAAAACGTGTTTTGTTTAGTCACACACAAAAAAAGATCATTTTACATGGAATTGAATGAGAACAAATACTTGAATTTGAGTTGCTGTTGAAGCAGACACGAAGCTGTTCCAGTTATTCTAACATGAATGCAGAATGAGCTATACCCACATATAAGAAAGGAGGTATAAAAGATGAAAGTGACTGTGAATTCTATAGTATTATTTTTAATTAGCATTGGTACAACTATGTGCCCAGTACAGCTAACCCAGTCTTTGACAAATTACATAAATGCTAAACATCACCAACAAAGCTTGGAAATATTTGTCTATATTGTCAGCTATAGACAGTGACACACGGGTATTTCAGTAGCATTGCCACATTTTTCTCTAATGCTCCTGGGGATGGCTTTAAAATATGCACTAGACTGAACAGTAGTCTTAAAATACATTATACATCCGATGAAGCTCTTTGGAGGAACTTTGAAAGAGCAGAAAAAGACAAATTTACATCTCCTTCAAAAGTGTTCAGGGATTGATCATTTAGTGGTTGAAGTGAGACGCAGAGGAGACAAATCTCCAAGAGTCATGTTGAAGCGAACATATTGAAACAAAACCTGTAGTGCCATTATTGAGCACCACAGTTTGTTTTTTTCTAAAGAAAAATATTAATTAGTTAATTAAAAATAAAATTGCTGAGCGGGACATTTTGCATAGTTGGTGTCCACCTGTCCCCTTAAAGAGATGGGTCACTGCCACTTATTACAAAGATTTATTTTGAGCAAATACCTTTATCGTGTAAATAATAAAGTTATTTAAAACAGATGGGAGTGGTCTCTAGTAAGACAACTGTCCCATCCTCTGACAAAGTATCTCTGTAATGTTTGAGAAGTTTGTGAATTATCTGGTTCCTGTGCCATAGAAAGGCCTTTGTGTCATTTTCATTGTGATCAAAATATCAAATATGGAAATGTCAGTAGGATGTCAGTACTTCAAGCAGAGCTCAAGAGGCTTGTGGAATCAATGCGGATGTTCACTTTAATTTTTTAACCAATTGACCATGTGTTCTTAAAATCTTTGGACCATACCACTAGATATCATTCTCAATCATCTGTCAATGTCTTGGTTGTTTTGTCCATTGTTAGGTGGATGTTAGACAACATGATGGCGTCACACTATATCCTGTATAATTCAAGTTTTTTCAATGTTAATTAAATGGTATTGTTGTGAAGTTAACATGACACATTTATATGGTGTCATATGTGCATAAACTCTCCACATGCATCACCTTTAGCTTGTTGGAAGGCGGTTGCTAGGCAACGTAATGATGTTATAATACGTGATGCAGATAAGAGCCTTGAGGGGCCTAAGATGCACCTGTTTGGTTGGTTGGCGTTTGGTTGCTCATTTCCTGATCATATTGTGGGTGTCGTATAGGAGTATGCAGTGAGACAGACAGAGATTTCATGTATTACAGTAAGATTAGTAAAGATTCTAAAACTTTCTCAATCTAGGCCTCAGTTCACACACCCATTAGCACATCAGAACATTGCTGTAAGAAAAAAAAAAATTGGTCCTTGTGAGTTTGATCCATGTAAGTAAAGGACTCTAAAAATCACAAAGCTAAAAATCATGATGTTTTTGTTGGCGTCTAAAATCTTAAAATCATCAAGGCCAATTTAAAGATGTGACTTTTGCCTGACTTCACCCTTAAAGGAAACACGTTTTTACAGTATGTATTATATATTGCATTTAACGTTTACATTGTTACTGAGAGTGCCCCCCACATAACTATGCAAAAGATATCACCTCCTCAGTGTGACCAAGGAAAATATAACATTTACAATATTAAATTTGTCTGTTAGAATTCAGTTAGTCTGCAGCGTCTTCTTTCTTTCTAAAGTATAAGTACTGCTTTATGTATCTTGACAGCTGTGCCAAGTTTTGTTTTGTTTTTTAACCCACAGTATATAACTCAGGGAGTCAAAAATGTGATAAAACATTAAAATGTATACATTTCACCTTGTTCAAGGGCAGGGCACACAGGGTACCGCTGCAAGTGGGTTGTGTGTTTTAAGCACACACAACCTGCGCTGCTGCTTTTTTTGTTGTTTTTTTTCCCCCCTGCATCTACCAGTCGTTCTTTCTTTTCTTTTCTTTTTTCTGGGCATGGGTATAACAGGGTCTGTGCTGACCCTGACAGCAAAAGAACAGCCTTTAATAACAGACATCTAACTCTGCAGGGAGTTTCTGTTTGATTTCATTGCTCGAGGCAAAGCTGTCTGAATATTACCCAAACTCCCCCTGTGCCATGGCAGGAAGCTCAATCTCACTGTCTTCATTCTTCATATTTTTATTGGCAGCAGGAAGACTTGGGTTGTGGGTGAGTAGAGGTGTGCATCTGTGTGCTTGAAATGCATGACTAGAAGAGGTTTGGCTGAAAAAGGTGATGCACTGCTGGTAAGGGTCATAAATCTGGGTGTGTGCGCGCATCCGCATGTGTGTGCAAATGGCATGGTGCCTTTGTTACTAACCAAGCTGGCTGAGTGATCAGAATAAAAACATCTCTCGGCCGTCCTTTGACCGCAGAGGTCAGGCGTCGCTGTGAAAACTCTGTCCCGAGGCAGGGCGGTAGAGACATTGTCGGGATCCGAGCATAGCAGGCTAGCAGCCAGCCTCATAACAACACTGCTGATTTGTAGCGAACTCCCCAACCGCAATCACCTCATCAATCAAGGCTGCAGCTCTGCTGATGGAAACACAAGCACTCAGAGATCCTATGCCCTCTCATGCGATACACATGCCATTATTGCACTCCTATTTTATTTATGCCCACTAACAGTTTTACGCCGCAGACCTTGGGGATGATAATGTCCGTGTAGCTATAATTCTAACATGATTTTGAAGGAGAAGTTAAAAAAAACAAAACAAAAAAAACAGCTGTGTTGCCAGGGAACCATTCAGAAACTTTGAAACAATTAGAAATATATGTGTGTGTAACAAAGTGGTTAACGGGCCCTTCATGACAGATCAATAGCGCTAAGATGTAAAGAAATGTAGCCCTGCGTGGGCTACGTGTGTTTGTGTGTGTCTGTGTGTGTGTGTGTGTGGTAGACTCCATTGTGGCGTTTGATTGGGCTGGGAGTAAGCCTTTTCATGTGTAATAGCTATTAATGACACAGTGATTTTTTTTTTAAAGAGACAAAATAATTACCTGTAATTTTTCTTCCTACCAATGAGCAATTTTAAACCCCCTGCTAATTTTTTCCTTTTTTTTTTTGTTTGAGGTACAAGAAAGATTTTAAACAGGGGATGTGGTGGAGGGAAAAAAAAAGGTGAAACAGCTGGAAACTCATTTTCATCCGTCTATGCTCTGTACCAGTAGTACTCAGGAGTCACTATCGATATGAGGCTGCGAGTGCAGACGCCCTGCGTGTTCCCAGGAATGCCAACTGGCTTCGGAGGCTCCCACAAGACCTCTGGGTTTGTCTGATATAGTTGTTTAATAATCTAAGCCATTTTAAAACAGGAGGACGTGCGGGAGATAAAGTACCTGCTTTGTTATCAATACAAGACAGGAAATCACTTAGCGAATGGACTACCAATGAGGCTCGCGCACTGAAAGCTACATTCATCTTTGCATTGTTGTGACACACGGACCTTATCCGCATGGAGACTTTGAAAAGGCTGCTTCTTTCCCTTTTATTTTAGAAAATACTGTCAGGAAACTTATTTTCACATCACTTTTTTTTCTGCTTTAAATAATCAGCTAGAGTCCAGATAAATTAACAACAGTCATAAACAAACAAGCTCCCAAGTTGCCGGCGGGCAAAACTATTAGATGTTCGAGTAGCTGACACGCTGTAACGTTCGGTGTGCTCATTCGTGTTTGCAAGCCTGTTCACGGCTAAATGAAGATGTTTGGCAATAATCTGATTGCTAGTCTCTTACTTGGACCTGTTTACTTCCACCCTGTGCTTATTTAAGCAGATGGTGGGATTCCAGGGCAGCGAAGGTTGACACGCGAGACAGCAGACAGTGGTGTGAAGTCGGGGACGATGTGGCAGTTTGCTGCGAGACCGTGGGCTGTATTTATTTCTCCTATTAAATGTTGAAGCCGAATTATTTCTTGAGGTGGGACGGAGTCGGTGTTGTTTTCATTTTCGTTTTGTGTAAATAAAATACAGCTTTTGAATTGACTCGTGCCTTCCATCTAAATTTGCCCACATGGGGTGTTAACATTGCACAAACTAAATAAATATGCAAGTTGCACTGAACCTGTCACCAGAGCGCGAAAAAACTAAACAAATAATAATAAAAAAAAATAAAAAAATCCAAAGAAACTCTGAGCAGCACATCCACAGCCCTGATATGTCTTCATCTTAGGATTTTTTTTTTCCTAATATTATATCAATTTTCTACACTCTGGCTTGGGCCATGAAGTTATGAGAGAAAATATCTGGGTCCTTGTCTGAGGATTTATTTCAGTTTTCTGACAACCTGGGCAGTTTGAGTACACTTGATTTGTCTTGAGCTATTTTCTGAAAGTGGCTGCCTTTGGCTGCAGGGGTTGGCAAGAGTTTTAAAACTCAGTCTTAAAGAGTTCTGGGACTGCGTATAGTGAGAGCAACAAAGGAAGTAAAGAGTTTGACTGATCCATCTTATCTGAATGGGTTCTGCATAACGAGCACCTTTCACAGGTTATACAGATTTACATAAATCCATTTTCATATAGGAAAAAAAAAATCACTTGAGCTCCATAACCTCACATTAAAACGCCAATTATAATATAACCAAAATGTGACTCAGTACTGCATATTTAAACTAATGCACTCTTCAAGCACACGCTGCTGGATTTGCTTTGTTTTTGACCAGCGTTCAGCTGCGATAAATGCATTTTGTTCCAGAATCCGCTCGCTGATAATCTGCAGCAAAATATAAGAAATAAATAAAAAATCGGAGTAAGGTTTTCTTTTAGCTTTCAGGTACTCTGCAAATGTTCCATTAACATTTAAATATAAGTTTTTACTGTCATTTTGATTCATCACAGCGAGGCAAGATCAGGTTATCATCGCGGTAGAAATGTGCCTAAAGCCTGAGAGACATCAAGTTCCCTTATATTTTTTGCCACATGCTGCTTTCAGTAGCTGCTGTTGAAGAATACGTTAAAAATCCTCCACGTTTTAAAAAGACCCTCAGTGGATATTTCAAATCACGCGTTATTTAAGAAAAATGTGTCAACCTGATTTTCTGTGGATGACAGTGCAGAGTTCATTCTGAACTCACCGTGTTAGTATATTTGTGCTTTTCTTTAAAAAAAAAAAAGTTTCAAACTCGAGGTGTCAGGGCACACTTTGTCCCAACTTTTTTATTTGCAGCAGAAGAAAGTTCTCTCTCCTTAGTAAACTCATCGCCTTCTTGTTACATCTTTTCCGACTTTGTTTGAAAAGGTGGTTTTACCACACATGGCACCTTTATTCACTTGTTTCCCTCCTTTTCTGAAACTACCTCTGATCACACTGCCTCTTGATTTTCTGTGTGAGGTAGCCTGCTCTAATGAGAGCCCGGCATCAAACGGCTCACACATACGAAGGATCACAAGTCATTTACTACTGAGAAATGTAACCTAGAGCCGAAGATCAGTGACTAACCAGCAAAGTTCTGCTGTATGACATTCGCGTCAAATGCAAGTACAAAAGAGGCACGCGCTGAAAAATTTAAATGTATGTGTCGGGCTACGAGTGTTTAAAAAATGTATGTTTTACAGTGAGCGTTAAGCCTGATGGGTAATAAATACATGCAACGCACTATAAAAAATGCATAATTTTTGTTCCCCTCAACTCCGTTGTTCCCCTCGAATTGAACAAAATGGGGCATCATTTGTTATTTTATGCAACACATTCCAAGTCTCTTTTACCTGCAGCTTTAATAACACACGGCGTGTTGTTTCAGGAGTCTCCACATCCACCTCGCGCATTGGCAAGCACTTCCGTGTCAATACTGCCAAATTCACAGTTAAAAAAAAGCTTCTGTTGTCAGTGTCAGAGTCACGTCGGCTGTGTTTATGCGCGGGTGAAAACCTGAACTTGTAGAAGTAAATGTGAAATCAACGCTCATGAAAGTCGTGAATATTGCGTTAATATTACAAAAATTTGTTTTTTTGTGCGGCAAAGCCACACTTGAAGCAGTTGCTACCAGTGCAGCATAAACATACTAATTTATTTAATCTATGTTGTACAGCTCAGATTTGGAGATTTGGGGAGGGGGCTCTATGGTTGTATTCTCTCTTTTTTCTTTTACACATCGATCAACATGGCCGTGCCTTCATATTTCAGCACTAGGTGTACCCTTAATGAAGAGCAGGCGTAAGCCGTTAATTCAATAACATGGCAGATTATGGGGGGCTTAGATTCCACCTTGGCTTGGAGTGCTCCCAGTGGGGAATGGATCCATTTGGCCTGGAAAACACGTTGATAGGAGCAAATAACGGCATCTAATAAAGTCACAACAACCCCCCGGAGGAGTTAAAAGGCAAACCAAATCGTATCTATCACACTGTATTTCCTTTGCGAGAATAAAAGTGTCTAAAAAAAATATTTGTTGTCGGGAGATGGTTGTCAACTTGGGCGGTATGCCACTGACTGGAGAATGACACAACATTAAACATTTTTGGTGGCTCCATGAGTTAAATAGAGCTGAGGAGTGCTCCACGTCACATCTATCTTCAAAATTAGATATACAGCGCTGTGAAAAAGTATTTGCCCCCTACCTGATTTCTTACTTTTTTGCATATTTGTCACATTTACACGTCTCAGATCATTAAACCAATTTTAATATTAGACAAAGAGTAAGTACAAAATGCAGATTTTGTTTATTAAGGAAGAAAAGCGAGCTAAAACTGTGCTTAACTGCTTTTTGGGGGAATAAAAATGTGATTTCACTAGCCACACCCAGGCCTGACGCTAAGTCTGGTATATATAAATAACTCCACTCGCCCTGTGTGCAGTCTTTATCCTTCGAGCTGATATCCACCAGAGGCCTGGGAACTTGAGGCTCCTGTGCAGCCGGTCCCAGGACTGCACTCTTCTGGACTGAGATCTCAGATGTCATTCCTGGGGTCTACTGGAGCCACTCCACCAGTTTGGTGGTCACTGCTCTGATTACCACGGGGTTGTCTTCACCCTCCACATCTTCTCGAGCTCCTCTCTCAGCCACCTTTGGTATCTCTCCACAGGTTCACACAGTTATTTTCAACCATAAGCTATACACATATATGTGTGTATTAGTGCGTGTAAGAAATCAGGAAGGGTGAAAATTTCCTGTGTCAATAATTCAAACAATAACTCTCAAATTGCATATGAAAGTGCTACACATATTTCCCCTTTTATATTGTTAGAAGGTTTTTCCAAAAGACCCCTCTCCTGTCAGGTAGATGGCATGGTTAAATTGATGGTAAGACAAAGAAAAAAAATTATACAAATGCATCTGAATGTAAAGTTCTTGGTGATCCCTGCCAGCCAGTGTGGCAGTAGACAACTTTTCAGGTTGTGTACAAAAAGGTTTCATGTAGAATGGAGTAGCTTAAGAATCATGGGCATGAGACATACTGTAAATTAGACCTAACAATGCAATTGTTCAAGAAGCTCAGTAGACTCTAATGTGCTGCATGCTGGTGTGTAGTTATAGGAATAAGAGTTCAGTCTCACTTTTTGGCCTTTGCAGGCAGCTGGTGCAGGAGCCTTTGTTAGTGCACATGGTGCAGAGGGCATGAAGACTGCATATAGCATGCTCACGATTAATAGAACAATGTGTGGGGACTGTAAAGCCTGAGTTTCATAAATGTGTCAGACACATTTGCATGTGCATGCTTTTAGTTTTCGGCATGCAGACTTAGCTTTGCTCAGGTTTTATGTTTCTCAGTGTCCGATTGATGTCTAGCATCCATCGCTGTAACTCACAAGCTCACTTGGCGTCACTGTTTCAGGGGCCATATAACAAGCTGCAACATCACTCTTTACTACAAAATGAAGCCAAGTGAGGAGTTTAATGACAAAGAGCTGATGAATGTTTTCACTGCATAAATGCCCATGCAACATCGAGAGATTTCCTATACTGTGTGAATCATCTTCAGTGGTCTGTCGCTGTTTTATAACCATCTAGCGGTGAATTATTTTCCCATCGCTTTAACTGACTAAAATTATCCATGTACATGGACAGAATCGAATAAATGACCTTTCCTAAGAACGTGAATCATTTCCAGACACCTAACAGCAGCGTGTCAAAATGACCAACACCATCCTATGCTACACACTGAAGATGTAAGTACAGAGTGAGGATGACCTCTGTGTTCTTTATGTGTCAAAGCAGAGTATGTACAGTCTGCTCTCAGTCTGTTCTACAGTTTTTTCCACAAACATACAGGAATAAAGGCTTTCAAGGGCTTCGAAGTTACATAAAGAAGCTCAACTCTGTTTAAAACCGGCGTGGATACAAAGTATGTACAAATTTAATGTTTCTTTGTGCTGTTAATCTTTTGTTCTGGGTTTTGTTTTTTGCCCGTATTGCCAGAATTATTCTCACCATAGGATAGTTGTGCATCAGAGATACACAGAGGGAGAGAGGCCTTTGTCTGTGAGCCCGCTGTTTGGCTGAATATGTTGGGGCCATGGAGTACATCACATAGGTGCAAATTTCCTGTTTCGAGTCCTAGCAGGTTGAATGATTTGCCGAATGTTGTTTTCCTTTCCTACCACATTCCCAGCTTAAATCTAAACTGTCAATAAAAAATAAAGTTTAACAGAAAAACCTCCACACTGTACGATGGAAAGAGACTAAAAAATCCTACATACTGCAAACCTACATAAATGTAGTTTTGGAGGTTTGAACAGAACAGAACAGAATGTGCATGCATCATAAATTATTCATACTGAAAGAGACGAGACTTTTTTGTTCAATAAACAATGTATTAGGAAAAATTATTAAAATTAGAGGCTTCATCGTTCATGATGTACTCGATGCTTGACCCGACCGTGCACACCAATAACGTATCACGATTAGAGGTGGGCGGCTCGATCCCGATGTTAACAGTATTTCAGTATGTGGCCCACCTGAACTGTGCTAAATAAAAAATTTGGGGGGAAATGGAAAAAACATTCATAATAAACATGCACTACGAAAAATGTCTGAACCTTTTTGTGTTGATTGTCATGTATATTTTATTTAAAGCTTTAAACATTTAAACACCAGCAGTGTTTTAGAGACAGGCAGGTTTATATTTAAGTCCTTCAAAAAAAACTTATTTCAAAATACATGAAAAGCTAAAATCTGTTTGGTTGTTTTAACTAATTATGGAAGTGATTTAGTCAGGACACGCTGCTCTCCCATACCATAAGCTGCTTTTATTGGTTAAAAGTATTGGCAATGCTGGCCCTGTATTTACTTGGTATTGTGAGTAATTTATTAATGTGTATGGTCAGGAAGTAACCTAAATTTTATAATTTCCTAAATACAATGGTAAAGTCTTTAAAGGCCAGACTATGTCATGTAACCTGCTTCTCTATCTTTGCCCTGTACAGCTGAACAACCCCCCTGCATAGAGCAGGTCCTGAGGGGGGTTTGGCTCGGGCCCAGCGCACACTTTGATGCAATGTTTTTAGGAGTTTGAGGGCAACAGGGCAGCAGTTATTTCTTCCCTCCAGGATGGTGAGGGCTATAGGGTGCTTGTTTTACTCAGCAGTATGGGAGGGAAAAAAGTTGTGGCAGAACCGCAGTGACAGATAAAACCAAATAAGGAAATGCATGATGGAAACTGGGATATACAAGCTGAATTTATGTATCTATAAAATAGGCTGTGACTAATAGTCGTTTTCATTCCAAATTAATTTCCATAATTATTTGATTGCACGGTGAAATGGCAGAAAATGTTAAATGCCCGGCAATTTCCTAAGAATAAAGTCCCAAGAAAATGAGAAAATAATCACAACTGAGGCAGCTGGAAGTGCTTGATGCTGAACAGTGAATTGAGTAACTTAAATGCCACGTCAATGTAAAATACTGGATTTTTCTGTAAATTCACTAATCAATTAATTGACTTGCTCGAGGACACCCATTACTAACAGAGCAGTGAATTAAAATCCATATTAAATTATCGTAGATGACAGATCTTTCCTCATTTTTTCCCCTATAGACAGTTATTTTTGAGCTTCAGAGTGCGTGAGAGAGAGTCCACTGGACCATTTCTTCAAACCCCTCTGGATGATGCTTAGTTCCTCTGAACATGTCCCTGACCTTTCCTTTAAGCTAAACAAAGAAGGTTCTGAACAGACCCGGGTGCCAGTGGGGGAGGTCAGTCCATTGTGGTAGAGGACACAGATGTTCCTGCTATTAAAGATTCAAAAGCTTTCGTGTCGAAGCGTATTTGTGTACAACTGGGTGGGCCAGAGAAAGGCTGTGGACAGAGATGATGAAAGTTTCCTGTTTTGGCTCTTTCTGAACGTGTGCATCTGTTACTTGTGACTGTTTTTAGGTGGAGCCTCCGGTCGTCTCATAACGAAATTTTAAATGGTAAAAGATGCGCGATCACTGCAAACCTGATGGCACCGATCAGCAATAACAAACAGCGTTGGAAAGACTGATTCAGATAGCATAAACAACATGAAGTTTGAAGACAGATACAACAAAATGCAACGTGATATGATATAATACAATGGAATGTGTAATAGTATAGCTACACCGGGGCTATACTGTACCCTTGTTTATTTATTTTGATACTTTCTTTTTATTATTTTTCTTTAGACATTATACCGGGGAGATGGAGGGTAACGACAAAGAAAAAACAAACAAAATATTTTTTAAAAAAGGTGTGAAAAGGAAATTGTTGGATCACTATATTTCTAGTTTGATCATTTCTCAATGCCAATGCAGTGGTCCTTATCCTGTCAAGTTTATGAAAGCTGTTCATTTCTCCCACTTTCGATGGTATTGATCCTCCTGAGTCCTCATTCTGTAAGTTAAATGTTCCATGATTTGTATTTCATCTATAATTTTGATCCATTCATCCTGGGATGGTGGTTCTATCTTGTACCATTTTCTTGTGAGTGCCATTTTACATGCTGCGAGCATGATTTTCATTATATATCCACCTTCTTTCAACACATCTCCCGTAATATCACCAAAATATAATAATGTGCAAGACTTGGAAACAGCATAAACCCCAAATTTTGCCTATAACTTAATAAACATCTTCCCAAAATTTTGCAATCTTGGGACAGGACCAGAACTTGTTTATTTTAGAAAACATGCTGACATCAGTCTGCTATTTAAACAACATGTCTGACCTTTGACCTATGAAGCTTTACATACAAATGGTTTACTTTCTTATCTATATGCATACAAACTGCCTGAAATTCAGCTTCTATAAGGTGTAAAAACTTGATATTTTAAGATATATTCATGCACTGTGTGACTTTGTCCAACTGTTATATCGAAGGTTAAAGCACATTTCAATATAAAATATTATACACCGGTTCTCATGTGACTGCTGGTCATGTATTTATACGTTGTTCTATACCGAACAATGTCAAACTTGTCAAAAGATTTCCCCTAAGAAGTCATTATAACAGTACACATCTAATTATCTCCTACTGCTTTTCAGCAGTAGATAATATCAACGTTACACCTACATCTCTTTTTTGCTTGCTTTTATCAATTTTTTGTGCCGTGCAATATTCTGTTTTCATAATACTTTTTTTGATTTTCACGTATGTTTTAAACGTGAGTTCCACAAAGACTGTGCTGTAAAAAAACAGCTAACGAGATCCCGATAAATAAAGAATAGAAACACGCTGCTTTGAACGTGAAAGGAATGGATCTTGTAATTGTTTGAAAAAGATCAGACCCAATCAGTAGCAAAATGCACGAGGTACGGGGATGCTGCGTTCACAGCATGTTCACTAATGACTACAT
Source organism: Hemichromis elongatus (assembly GCA_015108515.1). Lineage (NCBI taxonomy): Eukaryota > Metazoa > Chordata > Actinopteri > Cichliformes > Cichlidae > Hemichromis > Hemichromis elongatus. Next base: position 95,554 of record VUQR01015092.1, on the reverse strand, counting down.
TTCTTTTGCATTGCGATGCATCTGTTTTCTACAGTCACATGAACTCTTTACCCTTCCAAACGTGTGCGTCCATGTCGACGTTTTGGGATGGTTGCTGCTGCACAGATTAGGACGAGCCCCCCCCCCTATTCATATCTGAAGACCCTCTTGTTAGCTCCTCTTGACACGTGATTATCTGACAATGACCTGCAGTTCAATAACTCCGACTCCCAGTGCGCACGTCTTCTGCAATAGTGGAAACAGAATTCACTTTGGGTCTAATGGCAGAATAGCTATTCATGTAACAAATATGTTTACAAGAAATAAAGAAAAAAGTCTCTTTACTCTTAACTGTTACTGCATTTGAATAGAGAAAACTGTTACAGTCCCTATATTTTTTTTATATTTAGACATTTGAAAGAATTCATAATGATAACAATGACTGCAAGAAGATCGGTGTTTGGAAGTGACTCGTTATTAAGCCTTAAAAGAAGCTCATTAGAGGAGAAACAGCCAATGTGCAGACGAAAGCCTTGTGCAAGGAAGATGTATGCAGCTGTGTTCAGGTGCATTACCATCAGCTAAAGAAACGGGCAGGTTAATTAGCTTCCCTGCAGGGAAAAGACAAAACAAGAGAACAACAACAATGAAAAAAAACTCACTTTGTTTTTTTGTGTGTGTGATTTTGGTAACACTAAAGAATCAAAGGGGTTTTTGTGTTTTGTAGCACAATAAAGAGTTACATTTTTTAAAATGCCCAGAATTGTCCTATTTATAATTTCCTCTATTAAAAGTAGATTCAGATGATCAGAATTAGGCAGACATTTATACAGTAAAAAGAAAAAGGTCAAGTACACGTATTTGCTTTTATCGTTCTTAAGACACAGAAGAATTGAGGCTTTTTTTGTACTGTTAAACCAAATATTTGATCAAAAGAACTTTTGTAAAAGTAATATTTTGTAAAAGCCAGTATGTCTTTGTCCCAGTTAGGGTTATTGTTGTTGGGGCACGTCATAAAAATGGCATAAATACACAAACAAAGAGTCAGATGACAAAAAAGTCCTAAAATGTTGGTTTTTTTAAGCTTTTTTCATTATCATAAACACACATGTGTGTGTGTGTACTCTAGAATATATCCTTTACTTGCTACCACTACAGTAAGTATAGAATACCATACCACTAAGTCTGTGCAGCATAAAAGTAAATGAAACCAGAAACGTCATATGGACAGAATTGCGAATCTCCCTGTGGGGCGGGGAAGGATCGATGCCTTCAAGGAGACATGTGACCTACTTGGCTTAACCTGCCTTTGTTCAGTTTGGTCTCTGAGCCAGCTGTGACACGTCTGCTGCTGTCAGCTGGAATCATTGGATAGCGGAGCAGACGGAAGGAAAGGAGACAGTTTGCATGTGTGTGCTTCTCCAGCGTGTCTGCGTAGGCAAAGATGCCAGCTTGAAGTGCTGCATGTCTGTGCGCAGCCGGGCCGCCTGGGAACACACTGACCATATGCACAGTAATGTTGGCAGACAAGCCGTGTTAACGGCAGGAGAAAGGCCATTCAACTCTGCTCACTTGGTCTGGCTTGGCTCCTGAAGTCTAGACAGCACCTGGAGATGGTAAGTGCAGTACACACATCATGGATGTGCCGTACTCTAACGAGAATACATGGCGGTAGAACAACTCCCACTTCGTCTGCTGAAATGCGTTTCTTCACGTGGGATTGGGGAAAAGTTTCTCCTCGACATTTTCTGTTTGTGTGACTGTCAATTAAGACAGGGTGACAGGAAGTGGATTTAATATTAGATCCACAGCAGTATTTGGACACGACCAACTTGACGGGTAAAAAATACAAAAATACAAATCCACAATATCTTTGCTTCATCAGTTTGATCACAGTACATTCAAATCCCCATACAACTAAGAAAATAGAGCCTTTAGGGACAGAGAAACACACGGTAAGATAGGAACACTCTACTACTTCAGTCCTGTGTAAATTGTTTTTGTGATTCAAAAAAATTCATCAATTCAGTGTCAGGAATTGTTTTTGCTACCCCCATTCCCAAGTCTCTTTCCAATCACTGGCTGGGGGTTTTACAGTAACGCTATGTTCCTTATCTGTCATGACTTTTCAAGATACTGGAAGTGGTACTGTAAATGAGCCTCTAGCGAGACAAAGCTTTCGGCTTTAATTGGAGCGCTATTTATAACGACTAAAGTAGCTGACAGTCACTACGCCTTCATTCGTTGCAGGCAACGTGTGGATTTTATTTCACAGAGAGCTTAATTTTGCCCCTCCCATGACTGTCAGCTCTGAGACTTCGAATGGAGAGTTGACAACACTGCGGCACAGCCAGATGACAGAATGACTGGTTTAAATCAGAATTCAAACGCAGATTCAGATTTGATCGAGTTTGGCAAAAGCTGAAGAACAATTATACCCATTTGTCGTCAAAGTCTGACAAAATCCAAATTCCTATTTGTTTGTTTTAAATCTTAACAGGCATTACTAGATTCTTTCCAAAATCTGCAATTAAACAATAATCTAACAGCTGCCTAAAAGCAGGAAAAAAAAGGGAGACAAAGGGAAAAGCTGGCTTCTTCAGCAAGCCTCTAGGTATTGTGTGTGTTCATCTGTGACCAGCTTACATTTATCTTTGTACTCACTCTCACAAAAAGCTCACTTTTTCTTACTTTAAGGATGTTAAAGTAATTCTTTGTCCAGAGCTGGACTGGATAATCTGATCATTCGGGCAACATCCGGAACAGTCAGTGGGGTGACCACAGTTAATGACCATCAAGCCTGGATAGAGGTGACCCCTCCTCCCTGAGACTGACTGACTGGTAGCGAGTGTCCATAGAAGTTTGATTAACATGCACTAATGTCACCCTTACATGTAGTATCCTAACTATGCTTAAATGCTCAAACTGTATGTCTTCTGGTACACGGTGGAACTACAAGTTATTATTCATCACCATTATTATTCTTATTTTAACCCAACTGCTTTCAGACCTCTGTAGACCAACATATTAGCCGCACACACAGTTTTTTGTATTACTAGCTGCTAGTTTTATTCTTTTCATTTTAAAATCAGACATTTATAATTTGACTTCATCTTCAGCCCCTCCATTCCCTTTTCTTTACTCTTTCCTCTCACTTCTTGGCTCTCCCCTGCTAGGGTTTGCTGAATGATACAAACCTGCTGCCTATCATCTCATCACATACCTGCGTACTTAAGGACGACCGGGGTCTCTCGCTCCATCTCCTCCAGTTTGTACAGCTATTGTTGTGGTGAAGTCAGGCTCACTTAGCTTCATGTTTTGTTTTGCTTTCAAGTACTTAGCCCGTGCTCACATCTCCTCTTCCAGAAGTCCCTCGGTGTGTCGTCCAGTTGCCTGTGGCCTTTTGGAAATTCCTCAGTGGCAAACTAAAACCTTTTGGACTCCCGTGCTCGAGAATACCTACAGGCCTTTCCACTCGCTCCTAACTACTGCCGCTTCCTCTCTTTCTCCCTGTGGCAGAGCTCCTAAATTTTCATTGCATACTTTGGACTTTGGAAATAAACCCTTTGAACTTGTACTGTGGTCTGCTTCTGCACTTAGGTCCACCTTTAGAAGAAGACATTATGACACTTATGAGGCTGATTCTCATGTGGAAGGAGTTCAGCACTCTAAAGGACTGCTTGGACAAAAAGTTCAACAATTTAGGTATAAAATTAACTAAGCCTAAGCTGCAAAGAATACAAAGAAATCTCTGTATGCAAGAGGCAAGGCTGAAAACCTTAGGGCTGTTATGTCTGCTTGTTATCAGTACATTGTTCAAAACCCAGCATACACAATCCTATGGAAGTTCCTTAGTGCACACTTGAGTGATGTATACAGTGTCTTTAAAGAAACTCTTAGCTGTGTCAGAAACACAAACTTGGTACAATAGCTGGGCTCACTGTGTTAAATTTGTCTGCCTGCAGTCCAGAATTTTCAATCTCTGAAATAATTTAAAGCAGAAATCAACAAAAACTACAAAGCTACTAAATTCCTACATCAATCTGGAATCATAAACATGCCTTTGTTTCAGTGTTTTTGTAAAATCTTGGTGTATCAAATTCAAGAAGCATAAATTTAAAACCATACGCTACTAGATATATAAACGTAGCACAGAAAGTCAGGACTTTTGTGATTGGTCGATTGTTTTTTTGGTTGTAACAATGTTTCTTGGCAATCAATCTTACACAGTTGGAAAGTCTGTTTATTTGCTCTTTAATTTGAGCCACATTTGTAAGAAAAATATGTTTGTGGTATGAGCAGCAGAGTTGAGTATGGGTGCTGCGCCTGTGAAAAACTTGCCAAATTTTCTTTGCCAAACAGCTTATTCTGCTGTTGACTCTTGTTTGGTGTTGTTATTGGATTAGATGATTGAAGCCTTAAGAAACAAGGCATGTTGGCAGTTTACAAATTCATTCATCTATCAAAGAGTGGCCTCAGTACCATGTGGAAGAACCATACAGCCATACAAGAACGTGGAAGAACAACAGCCTGCCACCTCTTCCTCGTGCTGGTCACCAGCACACACTGCTGTAGGATGGCATCCCATTCTTTAACCAGCATTTGTAGCAAGTCAGCCAAGATGGTTGTGTTGGTCACTCTGGAATGAACAGCAGCACCAAGCTGATCCCACAAGTGTTCAGTGGGGTTGAAGTAAGAAATGCAGGCAAGTCATTTCATCCACTCCACCAAATTCTCGATGTAGTCACTTAGAAACCCTGCTCCGCGGGGGCGAGTGTTGTTATCTTGGAGGATAGATTTCACTCCCAGACTGTGGAGATATGGGGTTGCCGCTGGTTGCAGAATCTCTCTGCTTTGAGATTGACTCCAATGATGACATGCCTTGTTTTTCCCATTGAGGGCTGCCCAATACCGATTTACTGTCTTCTCCACACTTTGACCCTACGATCCAACTGCCCACAGGCAGAATCTGGATTCGAGCCTGGCAGTGAAGTGCAGTCGTGGCAGTGAAGTGCAGTCGTGGCAGGCCTCCTGGCAGCCCCGGGAGAGTGTAGATTGGCTGTGTGCAGTCTGTTGACATCCCTGTTGTGTGGAACGTGGCCTTCAGTTTGGAGATGATAGGCTACTGGGGGCTCACTTTAAATAATACTGCAACTTAGTTTTCCAGAGCAGCTTGAAGTCGCCTTGTGGCACAAGCTTTATAAAGATCAGTCAAATGTGGCAATGCAGGAGCAGACACCAACTGGCTGCTGTAGCAGGGCCCATGCTCACAGGTGCTGCTAATCAGGCACCCGAGTGTCAGCACCGGGGGTATCAAGAGCTCAAAACAAGGGTGAACAGCAGAATAAGCTGTTTGTCAAGACATAGGCACAGTCCTCATACTGGACTCTGCTGCTCAACCCACAAATGCATTTTCCTCATAAATGTGGCACCAATTTAAGGCAAATAAAAAGACTTTTCAACAGCATAAGAATTAATTGCCAAGAACATTTTTACACCAAAGAAATAATCAACCAATCACACATTTCCTTAATTTATATTATTAACAATATATATAAATATAAAACTCCTACAAACACATTCCAACTATTTTGGAAATTGTGTTATAATTACGTGAAGATGCGAAGGTTTAGTAGGCATAACTTATTTGATAAAACACCACCTGAACTATGGCTTCATAAATAAATAAATAGGTTAATAATATCAAGGGAGCAAGAGTGTAAGAGAAAATCAACCTACCAGGTTTGAAAGAAATATGTTGCAGTCTAGAACATAATATAAGAACAAGTGCAAAGCAGAGGATCTGTGTGTCATAAGACATGTACTGAGAGTTTAAAATATGGTTTTGTGCATTAAGTGTTAACCATTGCAATATAAACAACCCGGGAATTTTATACTATGATTTATCACATGGTGCTATAATGTGTTTACTCTGGAGGAAGAGCGTACGTAATATTTAGTGAAAGAGCACAAGTACAGTGAATGCGGTTAACCATCACTGGCACTCATTTAGTCCACTTAACCTCCGACCCCACTCTTCTGCTTAACAAAAAGCTTGCAGTTACGCAACCGTGAAAAAAACCCAAAAGCCTCAAGTCCTAAAACCAACAGTGAACATGTTATTAATACATTTGTGTTTAATTTGTGCACATCCGCACACTGAAGCTTCCTTAATGACACGCGACACCCAGAAAAGATTTATCAAAGAAATGATCTTCGTGATCATTTTGGACAGCTGGGTATCAAATGAAAATTTAAATATAACATTTGACTTAAAAAAAAAAAAAATTCCAACAAAGCAGGAAAAAACCCCCCGAACATGCTGATGGAGGCCCCAGATTAAACAAAATGTTCCAGCCAGCTTCTGCCTCTCAGTGCTTGTAGATAAAGTTTCGGCTATCGCTTTGCTACAAAATGCCTGTGGTGGTTTGATTCTTGAGATGGACTGTACGTTGCTGTGATTTCAAACGAGTGGGAGAGTGGCTGTTCCCAGAGCAAAGCCGGAGCTGACTCAGGCACTCTAACCCCTGTGCCCCAAATCACACAGCACTGCTATCTGCCAGAGGATACAATCAAGGAAACACATCAAAGTTCAGTCTCTGGAGCTGATTTGCTCACACGCGTGCCTACAATATGGGCCGGCGTATAAACAGAAACACATTTATTGAACCGCTCGCTAATTGCACATGAATACTCGGTAGCATGACTCATAATGGAAGTGCAATTAGGCCTCTATCACTGGCTTTGAACCAAACGCGGCTCCGACTCGTGCGCGGCAATGGCGCTTTCAACTGCAGCCCATTCACGTGCTTGTTTGCCTAATCCCACCTGAGGGATCATCTGTGGGCTTCCTGCCCACCTGAATGTCAGTGCCTCCTCCACCCCCCAGCCCCTCCACTCATTTTTGTCAACTATTTCAACTTCTCATTTACACCCCAGCCTTCCTGCTTCTATTAGTGGTGCAGTCATGTGTGACATCAGTTGGGATACAGTCCAATGCCTGGGCTGGAGTCCAGAACCAATGTGCATTTTACTCCTGAATAGGCGTGCGTGCGTGTGTGTGTTTAAAAGCGTTTCTGATATTTGCTCAGCTTGAAGATCCTCTCGTGTTGTCTGTAATCGCTTGTAATAATGTTGTTCAGGAACATTCTCAGCCTCCCTCCGTCCATGCTATCCAAACTGGCAGTCCGGTCTGTCTCAGATCTTGTTGACATCCGACGACAGCCAAGCTTGACATGTGCATCCATATTAATGAGACCATTAAGTCATTTATTCGCCAGCTGATTTACATTGCACAGGGGGAGAGGTCCTGAATCAAAGGGATTTCAAAACATTTCGCAAAATTTGAAAATCAGATGAGACAAGCCGTTTATTTCTCGAGCATAATGTGGCTTTTGGCCCTAAACTTCATTTAAATCCTAATTCCTTCATTAGGCAAATAGCAAGAGTGGCTGTTTCTGCACTAATTCAATTTGCTGAACACGTCTTTTTATAAAAAAAAAAAAAACAAAGATTGAAGCTTGTATGTCGGCACGTGAGCACATGCATTTAGTACAGCCTCAAACAAATCAACATATTCATAAGCGTGTGAGCGCGCACAAACAATATGAATCCCCTCATATTAATCTTCACTTCTTGGCCAGGACCCACTAAAATCTTATCTACTTGTCTGGTTGTCTCTGGCCTCGAGGGAAGAATGTGCATGTGGCAGAGCCTGGCGGAGCAGAGGAAAGACGGAGTCGGGATTTGTATGCGACAGGAGGCACCTTTAGGAGGAGTGTGTCTGGTCTGTCTGACGCTCAGTGATTCTCTGCGGGTAGGGAGCAGAAGCTCGCTCAGTTGGAGGAAAAGACTTATGAGCTTTATTGATCACAAGCTCATAGAGCGGGTGGAGGAAAGGCTGGTTGTGAGGGGTAGGTGGGGGGGTTCTCCCTTTGAATAAAACAGAGCTTCTTTTTTTTTTAAATCAAGATCGCAACAGGTGAGGTAACTGAAGAATTCATCAGTGTCAGGGAGTAAATTAAAAAGATAAGCTCAGCAGGAGCATTTGTTTGTCTTCTAAAAAAAAAAAATCTAATATGTTCTGTTATCAAGTCGGTGGACAAACATCAGCCTGCGCAAATCTGGCTTGTATCGCATCCACCAGAGGAAGATTATGACATCAGTATTGTTGGATTTAAGGGAGCCTGATGATCATTTCGCTTCCACATCACTGGAACAAATGACGCACGCTCGGTTGGACGAAGCACGTGAAGATTGTATGATCGGCCTCCGGTTCACTGGCGTGCGATGAGATTATTGCATGTTTCTGCTGCTCAGGTCAACCTAGTGAGGACAGATCTACTTTTAAATAATCCATCACAGCAGCAACTCTCACTGTTGGGTTTGAAGGAGTCACCATGAGATTTATGTCCGATTGTTGATTTTCGACGCGACCTTGGGTGAACTGCGTGGAAGTAAACGTGAACACAAACTCGCCTTGTCCCAAAGTGCACTGGAAGGTTTTTTGTTTTTTTTTTACTAACTAATCTGTAAGTTTGGAGTTTGAACATGCCTGTGGGGAGTTTAGGACTTTAAAAAAAACAACTTTTATATCTGTTTTTTCCTCTTTTAGTAGATGTCTGCATATGCGGTGACCTGCGTAAGAGCTGTAGGTGTAGGTGGTAAGTCACAGAGGTAGCTATGGTGGCTGTTTAACCTAAGAAGCTACTCCACATGAAAAGCAAAGTCTTCTCATTTTGTTACCAACAATACATGTGCAACAATGTGTGTGCGCGTCCTCTGGGTGTTTTGTGCAGCCCGTGGCCTTCCTGGCTGCAGAACTCTGTGTTCAATAAGCCAAACTGTTGAAACACCATTTACAGTAGCTGTCTATCAGAGTTTTACCGGACAGCCTTTCAGGAGTTCTTCATGCTTTCTACGGCATCTATTGATATAAACAAAGTGGGTAAGTGAGCACAGAAAGTTAATATCAGGGATTCAGTGCTTTTATACTCAAAATTGCCAAAAGTATTCACTCACCCATTGTTCCAGTCACTTCTACAGCCACAGGTGTATAAAATCGAGCACCTAGCAGGCAGACTGTGTCTATAAACATTTGTGAAAGCATTACTCAGGAGCTCAGTGATTTCCAGCGCAGTATCGTGATAGGATGCCACCTGTGCAAGTCCAGTCCAGTTTCTCACTATAAAATATTCCACAGTGTTAGTGTTATTATAAGAAAGTGGAAGCCATGTAAAATCACAGAGCAGGGTCAGCAGATCCTGAGGCGCATAGTGCTCAGAGGTAACCAGCTATCTGCAGAGCCAATCGCTAAGATCTCCAAACTTCATGTGGCCTTCAGATTAGCTCAAGAGCAGTGCATAGAGAGCTTCATAGCATGGGTTTCCATGGCTGAGGAGATGTGTTGTGTTGTGGTGGAACACAGTGGAAAGGACTCCACCACTACTAGACCCTAGAGCAGTGTAGATCCTCCTTCCTGTTCCTACCTGACTGCACAGCTGCACAGATTCCTGACCTCAACTCAACAGAACACCTCCGAGATGAATTAGAGTGGAGACTGTGAGCCAGGCCTTCTCGTCCAACGTCAGTGTCCGACCTCACAAATGCGCTTCTGGAAGTATTGTTAAAAATTCCCATAAACACTCCTAAACCTTGTGGAAATCCTTCCATAAAGCACTGAGGCTGTTATAGCAGCAAAGAATGGACCGACATCATTAAACCGTGCAGACTAAGAATGGGACGTGACTCAAGTGTATATGCATGTGAAGGCATGCATATACTTTTGGCAATATAGTCTACGTGTTGTGGGTGTTTGTATATGGGAGCAAAACAAACCAAAAAACAACAATAATAAAAATACTAATAATCCCCAGCACCAGGTACTGGTAAATATTGCACATGAGCGATGGACTCTGACATTAAGCTCTGACTGAGATGTAGAAATGCAGCTTCAAGGCTGTGGTGGGGGGGAAAAAAAAAGGCTGCAGGAGGAAGACAAAGACGTCAGCTACAAGGACGGCTTTCAGTACAAAAACCTTTCACAGCTTTGAAAAATCTTTTTCACACAGCAGTACCACAGATACATTGTTAAAATATTAAATACCCCACTGATTGTAACTATTTTTGCTTAATCAGAATCTAATTATTCCCTTATTGATTGTTATGATCACACATTGCCTCTCAATTTTAAGTTTCAGTAATTTATTCCGCACTTATTCCCACTTGGGTACCGAGTTTCAAGCCCGTGTGGAATACTGATGAAAATTGGATTGATGACCTTCAACCGCATAGCAGATGAATGATAATGAGGACTCAGATTTGTGATGGTTGGTCTGTCTTGACGTGACGGTCTCATGTTTCCAGATACCTGTACACTCCTGACGAATGTGTTTGTGACAGCAAAGCTGGCTTCCCTCCCCGAAGCCATTACTTTTCCTTGGCACACTAATGAGAGGCTACCCTGTTTGAGGATGAAGCTTCAGTCTTGTGGCATGTCAATTCCACTGCCAAGATGACACAGAAGCCACGGGCAAAACACAGGAACAGGTCAGCTCCTCCTTAAGCTTACCTGACCCTTTCTAAAATGCGGTATATAAATAGTTACATACTCTCACCAGACATTTTCAGGTTGTACCCCTTATAACCTTCAAAACATCTTTAATTCTTCATGGCCTAAAATCAACAAGGTGCTGGAAACATTCCTCAGAGATTTTGGTTCATATTAATGTGACAGCATCACACAGTTGCTGCAGATCTGTGGGCTGCATATCCATCATACAAATCTCCTGTTCCACCACAGCCACTCTATTGGATTGAGATCTAGTGACTGTGGAGGCATTTTGGGTATTGTTAGTTTGAGCTTTGTGGCATGGCACATCATCCTGCTGGCAGCAGGCATCAGAAGATGGGTACACTGTGGTCATAAATGAATGGACACGATCAGGAACAATACTTATAGACTGCATGTTCAAGTGCTTTAAGGGTTGACACTTTTTTGCATTCAGAGATGCCTTTCTACAAACGTTGGTTGTAACATTTGGTTATTTGAATTATAGCTACCTTTGTATCAGGTCTGTCTATCGTTCTAACCCATTAGTCTGCTCATTTTCACCCAGAGAAATGCCACTTACTAGATATTTTCTCATTTTCAGGCCTTCTCTGTAGGTTGTGTGGGTAAAACCTTGTATGAGGGTTTGAGTTACTCAGATCAGCCGGTCTGTCACCAACAACTATGCCAAAGTCACAATTCTTCCCATGTTCATGCTCCATTTGAGCTTCAGCAGGTCATCTTGCCCATGTCTATGTGCACAAATGTAATGAGTTGCTGCAAAGCCACTGGTGACTTAGCAAACACGTACACTAACAAACAGGTGTACCCAAAGAAGTGGCTGGTGAGTGCAGATAGTATACAAAAACAGATTTCTGCAGTAAGAAGTCACTGTAAAAAGAAAGATGGTCTATGCCAGACATTGCAGACATTGGTCATGGCCATGTGTGTACTCTCTGTGGGTTTGTTGTGTTCTTGTCTTTTCGATGAATGTCTCAGAGCTTCTAGTTTCTCTAGCTAGGGTTGCTTGGTTTCTATTACTAAGCTACACGGCACAGAGCTTGTCTTTGTCATTGAGTTGTTGGAATATATGTTATTTAAATTAATCCAAACCTCAGGGTTTGAGGTCGCTTTAGAGCTCTAGTACTAATATCTTTCTGCCTCTTAACTGAATTCAGGTCAACAGAAACAGCTGTTCTCTATTGTTTTTTAGGCACAACGTGTGGATGCATGGTTGAAAAAATAAAAGACAAGTTGACATATTTAAAAATCTCCAGTGCTTTTGTTAAGTAGCAGCACAACTGAAATATTACCAGTTTTAAATATCTCTAATTAATTTGCAAGAGGAATGCCTTGAATAAAAGGTACATACAGTTGGGTGTTTGTCGGGCTCCCAATCAAACGGCATTCTTTTAGTTTTTCTTCACAAGTTCCCCCCACTGCTTCATCTGTTCTTTTCTCCTTTTAAGCAATTATTCGCCTTTGCTACTGTTATGACACACTTAAATGAATAAAACTTTGGTAAACAACAGCACACTACATTTGGGCTCACGTTTTCACGCCGTCTTGCAACTTTTCCAGTGTTATGATGAGTGTTAACAGTGTGTTAATTTGTGGAAGGCTGCGGTAGCACTGTAATTACATGTCTTTGTTTGTATTGTAAGCCTTATAGAATAGGGAGTTTATTTACATCTGTGATGCACACTGTTTACTTTTGCTTGTGTGTGTGTGTTTCAGACAAGGACAGCAGTTAGCTGAGGTGCAACACCTTTTCTCTCATTAGGCTTACTAAACAGGATAATGATTCCCCCGAGAGTCTCCATCGCTCTGCATGCCCTGTCACTCCCCGCACCACCATCACCATGGTGATCAAAGCCAGATGTGCGCACTGCTGTTGCCGCCAACAAAGCACAACTGTACTCTGTGTTTTTACAGTTGTCACTCTGCTCAGTGCCGTAGCCCTAGGGGATTCTGCTGTGCTGCAGCAGCGTTAGATAAACCTATAAGCTAACCGCAGCTTTTCTCCTGGACTTCCACACACACTTTATAGCTGAGAAAAAAAAAAACAGAAACAAAATCAGCCACGTTTGACAAATGGAAGTAATTTACCGTTCCCTGTCAGTTGACACTGCTTTATTTTTTTAGAGAATTTGACACCTAAACTAAAGGGAGCCGCTGCTTCCAGTTGCAAAGGACTTTCGAAGCACAACTTGTTTTTCTTCCCTCATCCTTAAACCCTTTGTCGTCTCAACATGCGACTGCCGTTAATTCTGCTTGTTCTCACTAACATAACGGCCTTCATCCACCCCTTCGAGCCAAACTTATTAAACTATAAAGAAATGACCCATAAAGATCCGTCGCTGTTGACAAAAACAACGCTGAGACAAACCTTACTAATTTGTTTTGACTACAGATGAATGAGCATGCAGAACGTTCAGACCGCAGGACGCCATTCAGCTGTTAAGAAGAGGGAATAAATCAGTGCATTGGGAGAGATAGCGAGGTATTGAATAACTGGTGGGATATTTTTGCATGACTGCCAAATATGTGTTATTTGTTTGAAAAGTGGCGAGGAATGAATTTGCCATCTTTCATCGTTTTTAACAACAACAACAACAACAAAAAAAACACCCCATCAACAAACATCTCTGCGAGTCGGAACCACAAAGACAAAGAACTGAAAGAGGCCGGCAAATTTTTTTTACAACGGTGATCAAAGAATGGCAGACAAGCAGACAAGAAACAAAACACAAAACACACCTGCAGAGACAGATGGAGGTAGCCCCAGATAAGAAAAGAGAGGGCAACGCAGCGCCGTAAGAAGCGCCAGTAGACAGAAATGAAGGAGGAATAATAAGCAAGGCGGGAAAACAATTTGTTACCGATTTAAGCTTTTTAATGACAAGCGCCGCGTCGCACGGACACAAACCTGTCGTCAAAGGCAGGCCTGGTTTGATCAATAAACTGGAAAGAACAGAGAGCTCCTCGACTTGTCCCCGGTTGACACCATTAGCGTGTTGGTTTACCACCATAACTGTCTCCTCTTGGATCTGTGCCAAGAAACAAGGTGACTTGGCTTGAGCTGTCCAATGATTAATCAGGTTCTGCCACAAAGTCATGAGCTCTGATGCGGCAGCGCAGATCAACAAGAGGAAAAGAAAAGAGGAAGCAAATGCTAAAGACACAAAAATCCGTTTCTCAGCACAACAATTTATTTAAAGGTTTTGGGTGCAGCTCAAGGATCTTTCCTTTAGAAGAGACTGAGGATGATATCAAGAAGAAAGATTTAAACAATGAGCTGGGATTACAGTCCAGCAATTTTAGCCCTCTGCCACATGCCTTAACAGAGACAATACAATTTAATGTTGTTCAATAGCACAACAAGCAGGCCTGGCAACAACTCACATTTCACCCGTGTAACTCCAGCTGAAAGCATGTTCGGATGTATTTGCTGTTAGTTACGCGGTATAACCTGGATCTCCTAACTGTCCCTCACTCTGACTTTAAAACCCAGAGGTGATCGTGGCGCTTAAATCATGAAACAGCCTTCCTCAGCCTATCAGGTCGGCTGATTCTGTTGAAAACACATTTTTATAGGTTAGGCTTATACTTTCCCCCTTTCGGGCCATCGTTTAACAACTAATTGCTTGTATGGAAGCAATGTGTTGTTATAAATGTCTGAACATATGGTTAGGGTTCTTTTTCACTTGTACATTTTCCGCTCTGTTTTCAAGGTTTTCCATTAGGTGGTACCAGGTACTTTTTTTTTTTCCTGCTTGGCCGGAGTTCAGAGCGAGCTCAGTCCATCTCACCCCAACTGGTCGCAGCAGATGGCCACGCCCCTCCCTGAGCCTGGTTCTGCCGGAGGTTTCTTCCTGTTAAAAGGGAGTTTTTCCTTCCCACTGTCGCCAAAGTGCTTGCTCATAGGGGGTCATATGATTGTTGGGTTTTTCTCTGTATGTATTATTGTAGGATCTTTTGTACAATATAAAGCGCCTTGAGGCGAGTGTTGTTGTGATCTGGCGCTATATAAATAAAATTGAATTGAATCTGAAAATGTGAAGTCAGTAGACTGCCACCAAGTTATCATCAGAGCGACTCCTTCACAATAATCCAAACCACCAGTTTTTGAGCCTGGAACCAGGGAAATGGTTGCACAAAACCCAACACCGTGGACCCCCGAGTCAAAAGCCAAAGTGCGAGCAGCATTTATACCGTCGTCTCGATTCCTACCGCTGTTGCGCCGAGCCGAGAAGGCAGTAGTGGAGAACAGGCTTATGTGTCTGTTAATGTATCTGTACGTTGAATCGTGTGCACTTTAAGGTGCATCTTTTATTCAAACCGTGAAGTACTTTGTAGCTCTGTGTTTTAAAAAGTGCTATGAAAATAAAGTTATTATTATCATGATCATTATTATTATTATAAACACACTGTGGCTGAACACTTTCTGTGCAGACCTCGAAAAAAGGGCCAAAACATGTTGGCTAGCTGCATCTGCTAATTATATGTCAAAAAGGTGAAAGAACATCACAGTTTCTCGACGGCAGCAACAGTTCACGGCGTGCACAATCCGAGCAAAGATGACATTTCAACCAAAACACATTTGGCGAGGCAAACTAATAGCACTATAACATATTTTCTCGTAGGCTGTGATGGATGGCTACCTCCTTTGTAACCTATTTTTGCAAAGGAGGTTAGGCAGCACGCCGTCAGCAGCAGATTGCAACCAGATTCTGCCCACTAACCTGAAAACAGAAAGAAATTCTTGCGTTTGGACATTCCACATTAGATGTGCAAAGGCAGTCATAAATACAGCAGAGTTCTTGGCATTTAACTCTTAAAGAAGAGAAGCAGTGACAAATCCGTTGATCCACTTTGTGCAGCCCCCACCCCCCCAAATGAAAAGAAATCCTCAGACACATTTTTAACTTCATCTCTGATCAAAGAGGCCCAGATTGCAATCTGCTACACAATATGTTTTGCTCCATTTTATTACCCCCATAGATAAACCTCATGGATGGAGCACAGGCCTATGAGTAATGAAGGCCCCCTCCACATAACAAGATCCTACCCTCCTTATGCTCTCCGTTTTCTCTCTGTCAGCAGCGGCCGTGAGTTTAGCTGGTCATTTTCCTGCCTTTCTTTCAAAGGAACAGACCTGCACAGATGTTGTAACAACACATAATCAGGTTGTAGCTCTTGAAAGCAGGAGTAAGTAATCAGACACACATTTCCTAACTGATAAACACACAGAGTGTGCGTATCACTGGGTACATTGATTAATATAGTAGCGCTGTATCCCTGCAGCATACAGACATGTTAAAATGTAGATGGTAACGGAGCGCAAAATCTGGTAACTGTCTTTTGTTGGCAGATCCAGTGCAGATCAAGTTCTGGCACATTTTTAAGCTCTCTTGCATGCACAGCATGTTTAATATCCACAGATTTTTGATCATGCTAATTTCAGGGGACTGCAAGTCTTTGAGGTCTGCTTTGTTTTCTTGTACCGCTGTAGAAGCCAGTCTGTTTTCAGGTTCAGTTACTCGACTTAGTCCGTGACATTTACATCCTCAATTTGTTATTTAGTCCACTGTTTCCTCTTCCACTAGCTGCTGCGCAGCTCGAAAGCAGAACGTTTCCACCCCCATGATTAAGAGTCAAGGTGTCCTTTCAGCAAATGCTGCTCATGTGGTTTTTTTTCCTTCCAAACATACCTTTGCTGATTGTGGACAAATGGCTCAATTTCAGCTTCATCTGTCCACGGCACAGCTTTCCAAAACGACTCTGCTTTCCCAGATGTTGCCCTGCACACTTTAGTTTTTGACTTTTGTCTTGATGCCACAGGCAAGGTTTCCTTCTGATGACTGTCCCAATGTACACCATACATCAATTCTGCACAGCTGAATGTTGCAGGAAGCCCCTCCCACGCCAGTTCAACCTTCCTGCAGCTCCCATATGCAGTCATATGGGAGGTTTACTTTGCCTCTCAGCCCACCAGACATGCTGTTTTATCTCAAAGTTTTCTTTCAGATGTTCTTTCGACTTCCACAGTTTTCTTTTCCACAATTTCATAATTGCATTTTGAACAAAAGGAGATTCAAAGCTGGAAACACTTTGATATCCTCATATGTTATAGCTTTATCCTCCAAAACAGAACACTTTTTAAAATGGTCACAAAAAACAGAATGCAAATCTTCGAAACCTCACATAACCCCACTTGTAGTTAGAGTAACTTAAAGAAAATATATTGTTGAAAATGCAACACCGTTGTGTTCTTTTGAAACCGCGCTCTCTTAACTTTGGAAGATTTGAAAGCAAAATGACATCTTTCAGTTCAGAGGCGTGCTGTTGGCATTGCCTTGCAAGAATACGTAAAACCTTCCATTTTGCATCTGCTTTGATGCAAAACACCTTTTCCAGGCCGCTGGCCACTCCCAAAGAAACATATTTTGATCGCTCCTTTCTTCTTAGCCTGGAGGAAGATCAGATTTATACTGGCCTAACCATGGGACAAGTTACCTTCTCCCCTCAGTCCATCTGAAATAAGCTCAGGCTCAGAGAAGGATGCAGCATTTATGGATCTTTATTTTGTGGTTTTTTAACAAGTATTTTGAGATCCGGTATCAACTTCCTGTCTTCTTTCATGCACACAGATTTCTTGATTTCTCTTAATCCTGATGATCCTATTATGATCTTTAGGTAGTTGAAAAGTAGTGCTGGTGGTAAACCAACACGCTAATCGTGTTGATCTATTCACTTGCACAGTGGAAGTCTGCAGGTCAACTAAAAAGACTGACTCGTGGTACATTATGCACACCACCTCTGATTTGTAGGCAATAGTTAACTTCAGGACTTGATGCTGGATTAGTTGTTAAGAGCCAGGGACTACTGAGTGTTGCCAAAGGCTTGAGGAGTCTAATCACTTCTTATTTAGGCTGACCTACCTTACAATTTAATTAAGGCCTGATAAGTTAATTAACTTCTGAGTATTTCATATTTGACTTTGTGCATTAATATATTAATTGAAGCTGAATTTATTAAGAATCAAACAAAAATAAACATCGGTTACATCTATTTTAAGAAGCAGAATCACTTGTAAATCAGATTAATGTTTGTAGCATATTAATTATCTATACTAAGATCACGGCACATCATCTGGAAGCATAGAGGAGAACACCCACACATATCCCTAAGATCAAAATAAGAAGCGAGAACCTTAACAAAAAGTATGTAACACCAAGACAGATGCAATTCTCAGTGGAGGTGGAAAGAAAAGGGGGTAAAAATACATGAATTCTCTACTGAGGCATGCATTTTACAATAACCTGACACTGAGGTAACAGGCTATTGCTCTTACATTCTTGCAGAGAACTAGAAAAAAAGACCTTGGTTTGATTTTAAACCACTCAGTGCAAAGCATTCTACAGCCAACTAAAGCTAAATCAAGGCCACTGGTGGAGCTTGGCAAGCACCTGCTTTGCTTTCCCAAATGGCCGATGGCATCACTGGGGAGATGTTTGTCTCTGGCTCTTCTCCAGATGGGGATAGTTATGCTTCTCACGGTGCTGAAGGTATTCACCAGCTGGCAGGCTACAGCAAACAGACCTTGTCAGATGGTGGGTTAACTGGTCAGCAGATCTCTCTTTTCCCCTTCACTTCTCTGTTCTGTCTCTGCTCAGTTTATTGTAGGACTTTTGATTTACTTTGTGTTTTATTTATGTATGTTTTTGTTTTAGGATGCTATTATGTAGCCAAATGCACAGACATACATTGTTTTTCTGGCCCATTTCAACACTTTGATTCTTTACTTTTCAGCCATTCTGCTGTGCTTGGGATCGTTGTCCTGATGCACATCCCAATCAAAATCAAGCAAATGACCTCACATTCGACTCCAGAATACTTTGATGTGCATAGATCGCGGTGGACTCGATGAATGCAAGGTCCCCAGCCTCTTGACTGCAAAACAAGCTCAAATCATCACCCAACAGCAGATATGATGTGTTTGTGCCAATATGCTGTTTAATTTTTCCAAATATGGTGCTGTGCATTATGTCCAGACATATCTGCAGGCGATTCCAGAAATCTTGTAGTTTATTCAGATGAAACTTAGTGAACCTAACCCCAAAAAGTTGATTCTGTTCATGTAGCGTTTTCAGTGGGAGACGTGTTTCATCACTAATCCAAGTGACTTCAGTCTGCGCCGACTGCAGGTTTCTCCAACCTTTAGGTTAAAAACGCTACGTCCAAATGAACAGAATTAACTTTTTGGGATTTCCTTACCTGGATTAATGAGCATGCATCAAGACATTTGTGAGCCTAAAGCTGTGATGCATGTTCTTTTATAAAGAAAAAGAGGCTTTCACCTGGCAACCCTTCCAAACAAACCACACATTTCAGTCTTTTTTTTTTTTTTTTTACTAACTCTT
>VUQR01015092.1:56888-76580 GCA_015108515.1 Hemichromis elongatus | reverse complement strand
AAAACCCCACATTTTTTTTTTTTTTTTTTTTTTTTTTTACTAACTGTACCGTTATAAACTTTAGCATGCAAACAGGGGGAACGCAGAGTCTGAGATGTAGCTCTCATTTTTACCCCTCCCACTGAGCACTGCAGTGTGACCTTAGTTTAAATGTTCTGGGACGTCCACTCTTGGAAAGACTAGCTGTCTTTAACATTTTCCACTTGTGAATAAATTGTTCTTGATGTAGAATTTTTGTTGTCAATGTCCTTAAAACCTTTGCTAGACTGAAGAGTACCAACAATTGTTTCTCTAAGAATATCTGATGGCTTTTCTCTTCCACATCGTGTTAACACACCTAAAAGCTCCAGACAAGCAAACTCACAAAACTTTTGCTTTCATAGATGTGCTCACACTTGATGATCAGTTACTGTATCCCAGTGCATTTGATTTTTAGCACATGGGCACTACTTATCCCGCTGATATAAAAGCAGAAAGGATGTACTCAGTTCTTTTTACAAACTGCCTCTTAATGTTGTTTTTGTTTAAAAAATAAATAAAAAAATCGTGACACCACGCAATCTGTCGCATGTTGTTTTGAATGTAAAAATGTATTTATCTAATTTAAGACTTGTTAAAGAGCAGATTTTTTTATGTCGTGTTATATTAAGAATAAGTGAGGGTGTACTTTTTTATATAACTATCCTTTCGTTCATTCACTTCTACAAGGACACTGCTCACTGCAGCCTCACCATTCTGTCTAACCAAGGCAATACAATTACAAATAAGTCAAACTTTAATGGAAATCTGAAAAAGAGGAAAATATTTGACAAATTTGCCATTCGTGGGCCAATGTACGTCTAAAAAGAGCCACGTGGCGCTTTGAATATTGTCTCGGGAGGACACCGGCCTGTATACAGTAGGACTGTGGCGGCCGCACGTTTGTGCATACTACATTCACATTTGATAAACTCAAGAATTGTATGGGCATGTTTTAGGCCGCATGTGCAATATGTGTGCAGACTATAAGGACACTGGCAGCATAGCAAAATAGACCTACAGAGAAAGTGTACAGGTAGCTACAAGAAAAACAAGAAAAACACAAACAAACAGTAAATGTGATTACTTTGGCTACGTGTGAGCTGAGCCTCTGAAGCTATAATGGTCTCACTCAGGCTTTGGTTAGGCTACAAGCACTTCTAATAAAGACGTGTTAAAAACCAGGAAGTTTATAGAGCATTTCGTACTGCTATATTCATTTAGGATGGACAAACAACCTCCTGCGTTTATGTTTATTAAAAATGCAAAAAAAATAAAATAAAATAAAACAGAAAAGAAACAAAGGAAATGACAGCATGCCAAAATAATAATAATAATGATAATGACAAAAAAAACAAAACAAAAACACGTTTATTTACTTTTTTTATTGCAAACATGTCTACAAAAATTAGGAATACAGGTAGAGATATAACAAGTGTGGTTAAATAAGTTCAGTTGCAATGCAGAAGAAAAAAATACATTCTGGTGCTTTGTGTCATATTTTGGATCAAAGTTTGTTCCCCTTTTTGAAGACTTACATTCAGAAAAAACACAGAGACCAAAACCCAGTCCAGTACCACCAAACTCGAACAAAATCTAATATTAGAACCTGTGGGAGCGTAATCGTGGCGTAACTCGTATGTATCGATACATTTATAAACAGAGACAGACAATTAACACACGGGGAGTGAAAACAAAAAGAACGTAAAAAGAACAGAAAGAAAGGAAAACATAAAAAAATTAAAACCAAAAGTTATACAAACAAATTTAAGTTTAAAACTTTGTACTCGACTAATGTGATACATAAATACAGACAGGACAAGACATATGGTAAAGATGTAAAATTGCAAATGCGATTAAAGTTTGTTTTTAAACGTTTTTATGGTGTACAAAAAAAAGTGCTTAGCAACATTGTATCTGCAGCTTTCACAGGAATAAAAGCAGTTATATTCTGATTCTTTGGAATTTATAAATGTTAATGGCGGCGCGGAGGGTAGGATCAGATAAAGATGCCAGAATCTATTTGGGTGCATTTTCATTTTTGAACTATAATGTAATCAACTAATACGCTTCAGTATTCCTAATGAATCACAATCAGAGTTTTTCAAGAAATAACCTCTGAGGACATTCGGCAGGCCAAAGTTTGATCAGCTTTCTGTGCTCCATCTGCCAGAAAATTATTATTCTTGGTACCACTGAGGCTTAAAAACATGGTCCACAAATTCATTCAGCAGTTTCTAAACAAATGCATTGCCATTACTTAGTTGCCCAGCTATTTATTTACATTTCCTCTTGTTAACAAAGCTTTTGATTATGACCACTGAAGTTATAATCAGAGTACTTTTAAATGTGTGGGCAGAAACGTACTCTATGCTGTATATAAAAAATGTATATATATATTTTCTTTCAAATATAAGAAATGACCCTCACAAGGCTCTTAGTTTGGCGAGGAGTGCCTCTACATCTGACTCTCCATTGGTGCCACAGCTGCTCACTGTGGGACTAAAGGAGGATGACTGGAAGGCTGGAGTCCCCGCGCTCCCTGTGCCAACCTCCATCTCTTTTTCGGTCGCTTTAACACTCTCTCTCTCCACCACCCTCTCTCTGTCCGGCCCATAGCCGTGACCCGCCGCGTTCCTGTACCTGCGGCCCGACTCTGAACCCACAGCAGCTTTGGCTCTGGCTGCAGATGGATGGATCTCAGGCTCGTTATGGGCCTCCCGGGCACAGGGAGCTTTCACCGCCGCTGAACTCGCATTTATATTCTGCCGAGAGCGAGACCTTTGTAAAGGTGCCTTGTTGTTTTCTGCGAGTGAAAAACAGAGACAAAGCAGTGAGCACAACTATGAGAATGAGGGAGAAGAGGGTGATGCGTGACTGACACGTTAAATGAATGGGAGCAAGGAGGTTAATCAGATTACAGATTAAATTACAAGCAAGCCACAGAGAAGCGGCAAAAGCAGGCGAGCGATGAGAAAATAGAAAGTCAGGCGATGCAACGAAAAACGAAATGATGAAATAAAAGAAGTTAGGAAGTAATAAAAACAGTTTAGTCAACAATTACACATGCAAAACAAATTACGTACATACACAAGTGGTCGCGCTGCTAGTCTGTTAGAATCGACGTACTCTCACTGATGAGACTGAAGTTTCTGCAGTCGACTCTGGCACAAGGCCAGCTCAGCATGATGAAATGGATATGGCTGATCAACCACAACAGAAACTCAATAACATTGTATGTTGCCCTTTTTTCCAATCTCCTAATCCCCCTCCCCGCATGACACCCTCCCACCCAGCTTCACCTCCCCTGATTCTACCATCATCATCCATTCTCCTTCCTCTGCTCTTCATCTCGGCTCTCTGCTCCAGCACTTGTCCTCTTCATCTTTCTTATTCCTTAAAACACATTCCCAGGCAGACAGTGGAACAGAGCAACGCCCAGATGCCAAGATCAGACCTACGTTCTGAATTATAATCCCTCTGAGTAGATCTTAGACTTCATCATCAGTATGTGTGCGCTGGAAGGAGAGGGCAAATCCATATTCATGTGACCTTGAGCGTGAGGCTGAGAGGAGTGGCGCGAGGAAAGACACCGCCGCATTTAAAGTTTCCTGAGCCTGAAATGTCTGGCAAACAGGAGTCAAACACAGCAGAGCAGA
Source organism: Hemichromis elongatus (assembly GCA_015108515.1). NCBI lineage: Eukaryota > Metazoa > Chordata > Actinopteri > Cichliformes > Cichlidae > Hemichromis > Hemichromis elongatus. Next base: position 72,903 of record VUQR01015092.1, on the reverse strand, counting down.
ACAGAGCGACCCGCTCTGTCAGCCAATCGGTAATGAGTTTGGAGCGTGGCCAGTCAGTCATGACAGTGTGTTTTATGGGCCGAGCTGACGAATGACAAGGAACGTCCCTGAACACAACCTCTGACAAATAAATAAGGATAAAGGGAGGAAAGAGAGCAGACAAGAAGGAAGCGACTGCAATATTAAGAAAAGAAAGTCGACGTTCGCACTCGCACGCTGTTACGTTCACGCAAAAACCTGTTAGGCAAACAAAGAGGCAGTGGGAGACTTTAAAAGGAGGAACTGAGTAGAGTGTTTCGCCTTGCTTGCTGTGATTGAACATTTAACACAGCTGAAAATGCAACTCTCCTCTCATTATCTGACCCTTTTTCTCCATCTTCCTGTTGTAGCAGTCTATCATGCAACAGATGACAATTATTCACCACAGTTGATCCTTTTTGCTCCACAATTTCCCAATCATGTCCTGTTTCTCTGTCCTCCCCCTTAAATGTGCATCAGCTACACCCACCCTGTCTGTTTCTCTCTACTTAGCGATGCTCGCAGATTCAGAGCTGATGCTGCGAAAGTGATCAGTTCTGTATTAAACTATTTGCATTTTGATATCTTGTTTACACTTTAGCTTAATCTCAAATCGAGGCAGTTCCTGTCAGGAAAAGCAACACGGATGGGATTATTATCACACGTCGAGTGTGACAAAATGTCAATCTTTGAATTTACATTCATTTTAACAAGTATTAGCATTTAATTATTTTCAGCTCTGCATGAAGCCTAAATTACTTATGAAAACCACATACTGACTGGAGTACAAAATGCTGTTTCGATACATATACATTTACACTTCAAAAAGAAATGAAGAAACCCCACACTTGAATAAGACCTCTTATCCAAAAGTGCATTTCTCTTCTCCCTAACAGGGCCTTGGCCTTTAGTGGTGAACATGATCAAAGTGCTGGCAAGTTCAGTTTCTTCTCAGTCTGCCCGCCTGTGACACCTCGCTGCCCCTTCCTTTGAAGCCTTGCTAGCTTCTCAACATATGCCTTCATCTAAGCTGTAAAACACGTCTGAGAGATGTAAAATAAGTCTCATCTTCCAGGTAGCACTCCTTTAACCAACAACTGACAAAGGCTGTACAGGAGAACTAGTCAAGCAGAATTTTAATCGAAATCGCTGCTCTGGATCATCAAGGAATTCAAAGACAAAACTGTCGTCTTTTATCCAACGCATGCTTGCGATGGTGGAGGTGTGAATTTATCCTTCTCACACCATCTAATATGGATTAGCTACGTGATGTGCAATTAGATATAAAAAGATGGCTAGTGTACTTTAGTACGCAGTATACTCAGGATGAATGCCACATCATCACTAGTGAGAAAATAATAAAGCACTGCACTCAACGACTTTCAAATAATAATAATAAAAATAGCTCTAGCCTTCATACAACAGGCTGTAACTTCACTGTGAACGGTTCAGGCACGAATTCAGGTGTGTAGTATAGCCACCAGCAGATATGAGACGTCTCGGACTGAACTTTGGTGCTAAGTGACACTGATCTAAGTGATATTACTGCGATACATGATTAGATTCATATCTGCTGCCGCCAGAGCTACAAAAGGCTTCATAAAGCTTTTTCCACCCCAATCACATACGAGGACACACGTTGATAAAACTGCTAAGTGTGTTACTTTAACGCACTTACATCTGTGTCGACACAGGTACGTTGTGTCAGCAAACCTTTCCAAAACCATACTTGGTTTCTTCATGCACACCTCCCCAGAAATCTAACTACACGTCCTACCATCGACGCAGCCTGCACAGCCATTAATACATCAGCTTTTGCTACCTATGCATGCTGTGTTGTAGCTTCTATGTTCATATAATAATGCAGGCATGGTCTGAACTATGCACTTTTTCCTAAATCTTGGCCACTGAGCATTTTTAAGGCAGCACAGTAGAGAGCAGAGGCGAATGGTGCTGAGAAAATGGTCCAGGGCAGACGTGAACACAGGCCCTCCCAACCTTTCAGCGTCTGCTCACCCGCTGCTGGGCATTATTCACCTCAGTTATAAAAATCAAGCTCTTCCAACATGAAATGCTTTCATGTCCTTGTAAGTAAAAAAAACTTCCTTCTTCAGTAATTGTCTTTCACCAGAAGCCACTGTAGCCCAGTAGCGTTTTTACTTTGTGGTTGCTGGTGAATGCCACTTTTAAGCTAAAAAGTGAAATGGTGTGTTGTCTGGTACTTACATACAGCTTTTCTATTTCTACTAAGTACTTTCCTTTGTAAAAACTGAATCGTGAAGACACAGTGGCAGTTTGCGACATCTTTGACGTCAGTGATGGAGGCAGAACATATTAAAACAATGTTTGAACTTGGGATTTGGCCTGTGCATTGATAGAGCATCAATACAGCAGCATCAATTCATCTTCACACCTTAATGTCAAACAACTTTGTTAGAAAGCTTTCACAGTGAAGTCTAATAAAAGCGCAGGAGAGGTATTCTTTTCTTTTACTGGCAAACGGCAACACAAAAGACAGCACATTTCCTCATGAAGGATCATTTGCTGCGTTTATGTTTGCTGCTGATGTAGGTAAGCACTTATTCACTTCTTTCCTGCTTCTGCATTCTCGACTTTTGAAAAAGAAGGTAGAAGCAGCTCTGAGGCTTCTGAGACAGAAAGTGAAGTCTGGGCTGCAGCAGTGCTCACCTGTCTTTTACGTTTTCTCACTGTTAAAGCTAAACTGACACCACTGTGGTAATACACTCATCAACATCAAGAGGTGTTAAGAGGTTGGAGCAAAACTGAACATATGAGAAAGCCTGGAGAGTGGGCTTTTCCACAGTGTCAACCATAAACATAGCGCTAAACCAGCAGTCTATCACAGTCCTCGGTCCGACGCCGTCCTTTAGTCTGCTTGAAGGCATAACGGAGAAGAAAAACTGTTCAAAAACGACGATAAAAGAGCTGGCAGACTGAGTATGTTGTGGCTTTTCGCTCTCGGCTTTGCTGCAAAATGTGTCTTTAAACTGTGAGTCTCAAAGCCCAAAGCCTTTTTCCAAGCAACTGACACTGGTTCTGTTTCAGCATAAGACAAGCAAAATCTCAAACGAAACAGACTAATCGCTGCTCTGAATCGTCTGAAAATATCACTGGGAATTTCAAGATGGAACCATGGTGGTTTATTACATGTCTGATAGGATGGCATTTTGTAGAAATGTAAAAGGCCCCGTCCAATAGAGAAAACAGAGATATTTTTTTTTTTTTCCATCTGCAAATAGCTGCAGAGAGGAATTCACATTTTTCCTCTTGTCAGATCATTTGGTCCATTTGCATTTGCCACTTCAAATACAGATGCAGATGAGCCTTTCCTCTCATCTCTCCCTCCCTCCCTGTCTCTCCACTCTTATGAAGTTTGCTGTATTTGATCACTTTAAGAAGAGAGCAGTCATGCAGACTTAGAAAAATATAGACAGTGAAGTGACTTTTTCTCTCCACGGAGTGACTGACACAACAAGTTGAAGTTAGCAAGATCAAATACACACTTCTTCACCCGTCATAAATCAAAACAGGGCTAGATGGTTTGTTTTTGTTTCCCCCCCCTTTTCCATTTAAATCTAAATCTTTGCATTTGGGGCCACTTTATGGCAAATGACTTTGGTTATATAATAAAATAAACACATTTTTTCCCAAAAAACTTTTCGTATAAATACTACTAATAATGTGTCATTCTGGATTTTAATTATTATATATGCTTATGTGACTGTCATGACAGTTTGGTTTGTTTTATGACCCATTTTTAGTTTAAACTCTCACATTGCACATAAAATAAACCATAAAGTTATGGCTAGGCTCCCATCTTTTGTGTGTAGTCCTTTACATTTCCATTGGTTTCTTTTGCTGACCACTAGTTGTCTAATATGTTGCTGTATTTACTTTTTTCCACTGCTACTGCACTCGCGTTACTCTCCACCTCTGATCTTTTTGGCACTGCTGTATCCTCCACAGCATTTCCTACAAGCAACCAACCCTCTGTGTCCCGTTTACACTGGCCATGTATAAGAACGGTCATGTAATGCTAGTTTACTTGCAGATTATTTCTGAATCTTTGATCCAAACAAAATCAGCTGTAAAATTAAAACATTCGAGCATGTGGATATATATGGCCTCGGAGTCTTAACAGCAACCACAATGACCTGAAATAGCCAGCTCTGTTTTATCTATTGATAACTTCCATTATGTTTATGTCTCAGCAAAGAGAGACAATGGCAGAATTAAGTCTTGGAAGTCAGCAGTGAGATCGGCTTGTCACTGTTATTGTAGCCATGTTTCGCTGCCATGTGTTTATAACAATATAAGAACAGAAATCCTGTAATGTTTGTTAGAACAATTTTCTTCTTTCTGAGCAGAGACGGAAGTTTCTGTACATGGTCTAGTGATACTAGGATGCGAGATTACTGTGTCAGAACATAATAAAAACTGTACTGGGAAATTAATAGGTGTAATGTACGTCATCTGAATAAAAATAAATATATAAATAAATACTGGCAGTTGCCAGTGCTACCACTCAGCTTCTTGAAAGTAGGATCTTTAAGTTTGAGAACACATAATTACCAAGTCACTAACCCAACTTATCCCACCCTCCTGCTTAATTTATATCTTTTGTCAGGTGTTAAAAATTTGAACTACTTTTTAACTGTAACTGTCATGTTTATTTGTGCATGTGAGAGCATAAAAATAGGTCCTTGCAACTCCATCAGGAAATGAGTACTACTTTTGTTTTGTTTTTACCAGCCCTAAAAGGGAACAAAGCTTTGCTTTCTTTGCTCCAGTGAGTTTTAGACCTACCGTCAATTAAAAATGTTTTCAATTCCCTTCCCAGATCACCCCTGCAACACCTGTGTCATCAGAAGCAAATATAATTATTAAGCCTTAACGTAGGAGTGCTAGCTAAATCACATTGTATTCTTATAAGAGCTGTCAAAACAGTACAGATGTCTAAACAATGACTGTACTTGATTATCTGTTATTGATGAAAGGCCTTTTTCAATACACTCCTTTTTTGTCATTTAAAGACAAAAAATAAATAAATTTATACATTTAAATCTATGCACCATGTGAGTCAGTCCTTTGAACCTCATCATCATTTTGACTGCAGCAATACTGGCAGAACATTCCAGTCTGTGTTTACATAGGAAGCAAAAAACTATAAATGAAACAAAGAGCTTGGAACATCTTTTAACATTTCTGCCATCAAATTGTGTCCCGGCATGAAACTCCATACAATCACAACAATCTGACAGCAGAATGGTTTTTATCATTATGAAAATTCCCTGAATACAAATCGGGAAAAAGCTTTGAATGTCATTTTGTTCAAAGACTGAAACACTGGCTGTAGTATAGCATATTATACTGCACCATAAGAAATCTGCAAAAATAAAAAAAAAAATGCATGAATTGTATCAAGGCTACCAAACTCCAAAGCATCAGATTGCCAGCAGATGCAGCTAACCTATTAACATGAGAAGACTATATGATATCCTTCCCGTGTACAAACACCTTTTACATGGTGTAAAAAGTCCTCCTGACCTCCTTCTAGAGCTCTTCTGTTCTCAAGATCTTAAGTAAATTTAAGTAAATGGAGGTCACGGTTAGCAAAAAAAAGCTAGAAGTCCATGCCCCTTAAGGTAACAATAACAATAAACTGTATGCGTATCTGCCATGCTAGCTAGCTAAAGTTTCCCACCACAATCTCTACAAACTGATCTCTAGTTCTAGCAGATAATGATTAAATATTTCACCTCATTAGCCAAGATGGCTAAAGGCTAGTTAGCTGCTAGCTGATTTGTTTGTGCAACTGTCATTAAGTTTCCTCTTTGCAAATATGATTTATGGTGAGAAAATTCCCTCCTGGTTAGACTAAAGTTGACTTAAGTTTATTGTGGCCAGAAAGGGCAACAGAACATGAAGCCAAAATAAAATACGTCGTTTTTAAATTGTTCTGTGTGGATTAACCAGTCGTTCAGTGCTCACATGGTGAAACTGGTAACACTGAACATAACTTTTGCAAAAATTTTCAGACATATTCAGTGTATATAACAGAAGATGAGACTAGGTGTGTGTTTTGCTGCATCCCTGCCAGCAATCAGCACACTTGTGGTATAAAAGTAGAGTTGATATGACTCATACTACAAATAAAACAAATTCAGAAAAGCAAAACTGACTGAATAGAGGAAAAGGGGTAAAAAAAAAAAAAACCTGGCTTACAAAATAACCCTTCTTACTCTGTCTGTACTCTAATGGACAGTTGTACATCACCACTTAGGAATACAAATGGTATGACAAGAAAGAAAGGATGGGACTGTGTGCACTGTACTCTAGAAGGCTGTGACGTTGCACATACACAAAGAGATGTGCCAAGGAGAGCTACATTTAAGAGTCGTATGGTGAAACAAATGTGAGTCATGTGCCAAAGTCCCCCAGCCAGTCTTTTAAAGGGTAAAAGCAAGACGACAGCTTGTTAGCTTGGGTGTATTAGGCTGACTCTAATTAAAGATCATTACTTGGCAAAGCACCAGTCACTGAAGGTTAGTCCCTTGTTTGTTTGTTGTAGTTAGCTGCACATGTGCAGACTGTACTTTCTAGCTTTTTCTGCAGACAAGATTAAAAATGAGGAGAGGCAACAAGCAATGAGAGGAAAATGAAAGGATTACAAAAGTGGCAGAAATGCGATGATGAGGGAGAGGATGACAAGGTGGAAAGACTAAACAGCCTCAAGACAGTGGCATGATTTGGGGGCAATGACTGTAATTTGGACTAGACTCAAATAGAGCACAAAACTGAGGGAGTGTAGAGAGTGTAGAGATATGGGACTGGCAGAAGAGCACTATAAGGGTCCCTATGGGTAATGCAAAAACAAGCACTGATACAGGTAAGTGAGGCCTGTCCGGCTCTGATGCATGTAAAAATGTTTTACTTTGTTAGGCAGTGATTATGCTCCCCTCTTTGTCTCCTCCTTCTCTCCCACATTTACAACCTCAAATATATTTGTTTCATTATAGAAGAACATGGTTCAGTTCCACAGCTTTAGAGAAAATGAGACATAATTTGGAGGAAAACTATGTGCCAGTATGTACTCGTGATCCAATTTTATTTATTTATTTATCAATACTTTTTTTCTTTTTTTGGCTGAGCCTTTAGTTCACTGAGGAGCTGCAGCCAAAGAGTGCTTGTTATAATTTGTTGTTAAAAAAATGTGGTTCGAGATCTGCCAGTAGGATTTATTATTTGAATTTATTATAAATGAAATGATTAATGATTTAATAAAGATGAAATGATCAACAGACTAATTGATGAGTAAAAGAATGATGATCTGCAGCCCCAGGGAAATGTATTACATCTTACTAGGGCCGTCAGAAGCACATATTTTGATTTAGTGACAGTGATGATCAGTCCAAAAAGAAAACAGCATTGGCCCTTTTCATAATTACCACTTTGATACAGTTAATTTGCTAAGGCTCAAAGCTAATTTTTGAAAACATCATGCCCTTTCAATAGTGCTGGCATAAGTGGAGAGAGTTTACGTTGCTTATAGCATATAGGATATTATCTGGGAGATAAAAACTGTCATTATAGCACTAATATTACTGATCAGTATGGGCGCCTATGGTCACAGTAAGTGGAGCCTGAATATCTGGCTCCAAAGAAAGAGAGGGGACAGTCCCTTGACATTTATAGGTCATCCTCTATGACCGCATTCTTGTAAGTAGTGTTTTATTTATTTTTTAAACCGGACAGGCGGTGGGATTTGCACAACCATAGATGTGTACATAATGGACACTCCTATGAAGACGTCAACACATTTCCCCTGCAGTGCATAAACAAATATGACATACTGAAATCAAATCAAGACTATGAGACAAGTGAGGATGGAGTTGGTCGCCGCGTAAAATCCGAATGGGTGATGTGGAGGATGTGAAAGGGCTGTGGCTGAATGTCCCTGAAGTCCCCTGCCCCTCAGTGTGAACCTTCAGCCACTGTGAGCTGCAGCCAAGCATGGCATTACGTTAGCACGCCTTGGTGCGTCTAACAATGCCCCAAAAGTGAGCCCGGTTCCCTGCCACTAGAACGACTACCCTTGACACAGTCTACTTGAGAAAATACTTATAAAAAATAATACAGGGCCTCTCTTTTCATGGACCCTGTGATCGACAGCTTCACTATCAAACGCAAGCGATATGATATTTTCAAAGCAGTCAATATGTCTGTTGTCACTAACGGATTCTGCCAAACCAACCAAAAAAACAGCTTAATAGCCAATGTAAATCAATGTAAATGCAAAAATGTGGCCAATTAAAAGCCACACCCGATTTTGAATGCCGTGCAATGAACAGCATATCAGAAAATATAGCTCAACCCTATACATCACAATTTCGGGGGCTACAAAACAAGCGGACTTCTTTTAAAAAAGATGTCAGGAAATAATTTGAATTTTTCCAAGGTTTTGTGAACAACTGTGATGTGATTTTGTACTGCACGTGACACAAGCCGACGAACAGCGGGACTCAGTAAAAAATTGGTTACCTCGCCGAGAAGTCGGAGGTGTGAAGTCTGTCGCCTGCAGCTCTTCGTCTAAGAGGTCGCAGTGACTGTTCTTACTAGCTCCATGACGCTCTGCAATATTTCAAACTGGTATGTGGCCCGAAAAATGCTGAAAAATGTCCGCTGTATTGTTTTGTAGATGCACTCTGAATGTATGATAATGCTAAGTGCTAAGCTATGTAACAAAAAAGATGTATATACAGCATTTGTTAAGTCATGATCTTCACATTTATTTAAATAGAAGTCAGAGATTGATGTTTTAAATTAATGTTTATCCATTTAGAAATGTCACCTTTCAGAAAAAAGAACTTGTAAATGACCCATCTCAAGCAAATTTTATATCTTTGCAGGATGTAAAATAAGCCGTCCTACTAAAGGCCATGATCAGCAATTTGCTGATAGGTTAAAAAACAGCAACAAAAAAACCCCAAAACAAATATTCATAATATAAACAAATCTGTCCACCTGTATTATAAATAGAAAATACACCTGGCAGATGGTAGTAGCAACCCGAGCTTTTACTCCTGCTTTACACTAATTATATCTACACGCAGGGTAATAGACTGCGAATGTTTCCTCATACAGGGACAGCATCACTTCCTGGGGCCTTGCTCTTTTCTCACTGCGTTTCCCACACAGCAAGAGAAAAGCAGACAACAGACACAAACACGGAAAGACAGCCTGACAGACACACATCACTGCACAGAAGCAGACACGAGTGCACACATGCACGGCCCTTTTCCAATAAGCACGGGCTATTTCACAGGTGTACGGACAGTGCACGCTGCTGCATCTGGCATGAATTAAACATGCCTTGGTGTCAGGCTCTGCTACCTGTTGTTGTTGTTTGTGCGGTTACCGCTGGTAAATATCCCCAGCAGTCGTAGGCTAATGCATATGTATTTCCCCTCAGTGACTTCACACTAACTAAGGGTTTCTATCAGCCGCATTCTCCGGCAGTGTACACCTGTCACACTGGGAAAGGGAAATATTGATCCTTCACACATCCCCAGACACGAAGCTGAAACACACTTGCAAATGCATCCTTAGACTCAAAGTCAGATAGAACTACACTTTTCTGTTTGCTTTGAATCAATTGGTTATACAGAATATTAAAATCATTGACTGAGAAAAACTTTACATCATAGGAAGAGCAAAAGTGACGGACTGCCTCTTGTTGTGCACACAGTGCAGAGGATTATGGAGAACCCAGCTGATCATTTGCAAAAGGCTTCCGTATCCATAAGACAGATTTGCAGAGAACACATATTATACATTTTCTGCTGTACTCTTCCAGCGGAATGAGATATTAACAGCCACATTCATATTCTTCACTACTGCCGGTGTGTGGACAAAACAGACGTGTTGTTTTTCTTTTGCTAAAGTACACCTGTTATGCTTTTTCTCATTTTCTACCATGCATAAACTGTTATGGTGGTGGATACTTATGTTGCCCAAGCAACATTTTCTATTCTAGTCTCCTCGCACATCATAGGAAGGGGGTATCCTTTATATTCTCATCACAGGCACACAGCTCTGGCTGTAAGCACTGCAGCCCCACCCACCTGCTCCTTAAATGTTCTGTTTTCAAGGGACAGCGAATAGAAAAAGTTTTAAAGGGAGGGTGGCCCAAAAGGGGAACGAGCTAAAATGGCTGGTTTTGCACAGAAACTGAACTGAGGTGCTGCACCAAGGCCATGTACAAAGCAAACGGGAATTATTTAACACCATGAATCATACAAAGTTTTCTATAATTCACAGTAAATAGTACTGCAAAAATATGAAAGGTCTATATTAACTCATATGAGGTAACAGTATCAAAGCAGCCAAGCCCTATATACAAGTGGTCATTTAACAACAGCACTTCATCTGGGTAACATTATTCATTCACATCCATTAGTCCAGCACAAGAGCTGATTAAATATTTCAACCTCTAACAGAGGACTTCCATTCTTCGTCTCTTTTGTATTCCACTAAGGTGTTTCTTTTTTGCCATTGTTTCTTACTGCCAGCTGAAGAGTTGTGTTTAACACTCAGGCTGACTCTGACAGCTCTCAATATGCAGGGCCTGTCCTGCCAAACAGACTTATGAATTCCAAACAGCCTGGAGTCATGCTCCATATTTCATTGAAGTTGAATATTTAAAAAGATCAACCCACTCAAAACCCTATAAAACCTATCGTTCTGGGGCCTTGTGTCCTAAAAATAAAATCGCATCTGCCATATCGCATTACAGACAGCCACATCAGCCTCCATCTCTTAACCATTTCCCTCTCTGTGTTCTTCCCTCTCTCTCTGACAAAACCCATCTGGTAACCAGCCTGTCTCCATCAACACAGGTTTCGCTCTTTCAAACAACTGTACACTTCTTCCCGCCTCCTTTATCTCATTCGCTTCCCTTTTCTCCCTTGCTGTCTAGAAATCACATTTTTGTTTCTTTGTTTGCGCTGCAGCTCTCACCCCTTAACCGTCCTTCAACCTCATCTCTTCTTAGAGAATCGCATAGACCACCAGGCAGGAAAAAACGTGTTCGCCGTTTCCTTCGCACTGCAATAAAACTGGTTTGTTACTTCAAAAAGTGAACAAAAACATGGCTTTTGTCAAAACGCAGCAAAATTAGCTGAGACACACTGCGATAGAGTCTGTCTGATAGCACAGCATCACACATCAAGGTGGTCCAGATTGTAACTAATGGGGAAAAAATCAACAACTCAATTTATGAGAAAAGTGAAGTGTGTTTCGCTCCCACAAAGCCCATTGCAGTCCTATATTTGATTAGTCTGGCTGTAAAATAAAGATAACATATTTAAGCGTTAATTTATCTTGATATTTGATATAATGTCATGAGCATAATGCACCATAACATTCATCTGCCTCACGGCTGTGGTCAGCAAACGGAACATAACATGTTTATATCAGAGTGCTTAGCGCAAATGTCACCAGTGATTGATTAAACATGGTCAAACTAAACCAAATACAAGGAGCTGCATGACTTACACTGACTGACGTCAAGTTTATTATGTTCTTCAGTCATTAGTCTTGTTAGATTGACACCCTTCAAACAGTAATTTCACTTTGGTGTCCAAAAACAAAACCGCCCAGCTGTCATAGGGGCAAAAAAAAAGGCAAAGCACACACTGAAAAATGCCTCTACAGACAGACAACCACAGTCTCATGCACATCCAATTTAGCTTCACCGGCTAACCTAATTACGCATGTCTTTGCACTGTGGGAAGCTAGAGTAGTCGGAAAGAAGCAAACGCCACATAGGAAAGCCCCAGCTGGCCAAGCGGTTCAAACCAGGAACCTTCTTGCTGTGAGGAGACGGTGCTAACCACTGCACCTCTGTGCTGTGACATCTGATTTTCCCAAAAAACTCACGTGAGACAAAAAACCTGAAACATTTACAGAGAAAAGCAAAAGATACCCTTAAATTTGTTACACATTTCCAAGCTCAAAAGAGACTAAGAGGCAGTGTGGTTGTTGTTATTAATGTTATTAAAAATTGGGGGGAAAAAAGCTATGATGAGCAGAGTAAAGCATCCAATGGAAGTGCTGCATGATGATTGAAAATTAATTTAAAAGGAAGCGATGACAACAATTTCAAGAGCTCTACAAACGCAGTGCACACCACAGAGTTTTTTGTGTCTACTGACTAAAATTTTACAATATGCTAATTTTATGCTTCCACTTGATTTCAGATATAATCTTTGATGAATAAACATGACACACACATGCAAAAGCCTGTGGGCAGAAGCATGCGCATGCATCCACCCACCAGTTGGCAGGGAACAAATTAGATCATATCAGCCCATACCAGAACCGAAATTAAAACAAAAACAAAAAGGCAACGCTCAAAAAAAACAACATAAAAATGGGATGTTGGTGACATGAAATGCTATTAATATAAACCTGCTAGATTTCTACACTGGGTGTCGATGTTGATTCAAATAAATCAATCAAATAATGACTAGCCGGCTCTCTCTATATGAGTTGTGTTACATCAAGTGGAGGAAGGAAAAAAAAGGGGGGGGGGGGAGAGAGAGAACGGATAACATTCACAGACTGATGTGTTTTTGCAAACTTAACACTTCCTTCTGCTTTTAGGTAAAAGCTTCTAGGGACTCAAGTTGTGGTATTTGCTAAAAGAAATATCTAAATATTGGAGAGCAAAGACATTTGGATTAATTACAGAAGATGGCAGCAAGCAGCGAGTTCTCAGACTTCAAAACAACCCACCAGCACTACATGTTTTTCTATAACCTACTGTAAAGGTTGACGGGCTTTAATTGTTACTGTGCCCTGGGTAAACAGACACACAACGTCGTGTAGTGTCCTAGCGTTCTGTTGGGAGGAAATTCTGAAGTGTTATGTCTGTGTATAAGCACTGGCCTGTCTCTCACTTTTCAGCAGCTTTATTCTCTGACTCATCAGTAAAAAGGAAAGCAAAATTCGCATGGCGGCAACATCGCCATGGGGTAATGTTGCTACGCTCTCCTGCAACCATTGGAGCTCGCTGACATATCAATGCAATTAGAGTCACGGCTGTGTCCCAGTGAAGGTCAGCTAGCACCACTCAGACTACCGCACTCTGAGAGAAACGCAGAGACAGCATGAGAGTGAGGAAGGCAAGTCTGAGGAGAGGAAACAAATTAAGTGACAGGGCAGCATGGCTGGGTTTAGCTGAGCCTCTGTCCAGGGGCTTCTTCCTCTAACTCTCACACTGGCCTGGCAATTAAAAATACATGCATCAGTAGTCAACGCAACTCTCTGAAGAACATATAATCATACATTTACACAAGCCATGCACATGCAAATGGAAAAAGCCAGTCTGCACAATGTGTGCAACGAAATGCATTCCACTTCATATTGCCTATGCATTTAGAACTGATGGCCAGCCAGCTCGGTTGAATTCAATGAACCTCTAATCAATGCAGCACACAAATGATTCACTGAAATAGAAGGTTGTGCACTCATGGCTCAGGGGCACACGTCAACCCAATCACCTCAAAAGGTATGGATCTGTCTAAAGAAAACTGTAGTTCATCACATAGCCAGTCATCGGCAAGACAGACATCAGTAAGCCAAGGACAGTGGTGTTGATGAGATTGGCCCATATTGATTTTAATCAATACAGGACTTCTGTGCTTTTTTAAATGAAGAAACATATTTAAACTGTAGAAGTCTCATTTCGTTGCTAGCTGTCAGCAAACACCCAGGGGTAACTTTCCTGCAGTAGTGACGTCAATATGCACATACATGTAGGAAATAAATCATTAACTCAACTTCCAAGTGTGCTCAAAAATCCTATCACTCTTATAGCACATCTGTTTAATATCTGTGCATGTACTGATGGTTTGGCAGGAAAGCATCCTTAGCAGATCTGGCCTCAGGGACAAGTGCAGCACTTTAAGTGTGTCATCCATCTTATTCCTTCTGAAAGCTCCCATGGGGGCCATAGCAATCTATGCTCCCCTCAGACATGTTCTGTGTCTCGACAGTCTGTAGAGGCTGCAGCAGTGTGGACAATAGAATGGGTTAATCTTGTAAATAGTCGGCCGAGGAACATTGCCAAGTAGGTTATGACATGGTTAAAGTGTAGCCAATATGCAAGACAGGCATGAAATGAAAATGTGCGGAGAAAAGAATCAGAAAGAATCACAAAAGGTCCTCCTAACAAATTATCTGAACTGGACACAGATACGTGTTTTCCTTGTTCAATGCTCAAGTTATCCTTGACCTACAAAAACACATGGAGCAGATGAGAAACAGGAGGTGTTTGTCGTCAAGGTTATACACGGTAATGCTTAAAATCTACTTTTGCATCCTTCCCATATGTAAGTTTATAGACACGCATGCACACACATATGTATATATACATACATATATATATATATATATGTATGTATATATGTATGTATAAACCTTGAAAGAAATAAAAAGGAAGCGCATGTGTGTCTTCACACACAAACATACACACTCAGAGGGTGTCACAATTCACCAAGTGAGATCGATGTGCTGGGCTTAATGTCTAAGATGCAGCTGCATCGATTCAAACTGGTTGAATCACGGCAAAGCTGGGAGGGAATCACAGCTGAATCGATGCGAGCATTTCTGTATCAGAAAGGCCTGATATGACAAGCATATCTTTTTTTAAAGCAGCTAATCATGTCTGTTATTCTTTGTGTGTCACTCTCTTGTGTCTGCCGGTCTTGTCAGTTCAGTGAAGTTCAGTTCAGTTCATTACCAGGCTTTGTAAGAACAGAAGAATGTGTGGTGGGGGATAGAAAAGGAGCTACATTGACCTACATTATCTTGTCAGGTGATATGGCTAAACACAACGCTAACAGCAGAATGATTCTTTAACATTAGGTTGTAAAATGTATTAGAAATGACTAAATGCACAACATTTTAGGAATTCTCAGTTAGATAGGGTGTGAATGAGGATGATGATGGCTAAAACACTAATTTGATTTCAAAATCATGGCATAATTACAATTAACACCTTACACTTGGCATTTTCCTTCACAACTTACTCTTACATACAAGTTAAATCAGGTTTAAGCATGAGTAATTTTTTTTTTTTTTTTTTGGTTTTGCATTAAATTAATGTCAGAACAGGAAATGCACACCTGGATTTTAAACCTGCACAGTTGTGCTATTTATTCAACACAGTCAGATGTACAAAACAGCTACTAGATGTGTGTTTGTTTTCTTTAATCAGCCAATGAATAGAACAATGGCTCAGTGTGACACTTCAGAGCACGCAGGATTGTGCCTGCAGCACAATCCTTGTTGTAATTATCACAACATCCATCAGCAAACACACACAAGACAAACACAGGAATAAAGAAGAAATCGAGGGGGGAAACAAACAGTAAATAACTTCTGAAAGCACCATGACAGCATGTAACACCCTCTGCCTGGGTACAATCAGGGAAGCTTTGGTGCTGTTGTCTGTTGCTAGCACTGATCAGACAGGAGATATAAAACAGGGGGCGAGAGCAGGGATATCTAGCCATGTCTGTGCCTGACTGCTTTAGAAAGTTGGCTACTTCCGGGTATAACAGGCTCATTATTATTTAAGAGAGAGAAACAGGCAAGCCAGAAAATAGACTTAAACACTCACAGATGCATATCAGAGAAACAAACAAACAAACTCAGCCAAACACGGACCTCTATACACCCGAGGAACGAGATCAAAAACATGCGAAAATGCATGTATTTCAGTGTGGGGAGAAATGTGTTTTGTATAAACAGAGGGACAAACAAATAATGAGTAGTGCAACTGGAATATGAGGGTACAGGGCAGAGGCATAAAGGAAGGTATTTATTACTGAAACTCCAGCCCTGTCTGACAGTGTTGCCTTGGTTTTTTGGTTGTTTTTTTTTTTTTTTTTTAAACATGCCCATTTAG